>PVIH01005193.1:0-127630 GCA_004025045.1 Sigmodon hispidus
AGACCTTGAATAAGGATATATAGGGAAAGCTGAACACAAAGAAAATATATGTGTAGCAATCTTATTTGTATTTCTACCCTTGATAAGCCATGCTTATGATTCTTATCCTCTGTATAGTTATTGTTAACTCTTCTGCATTTTAAATTCTTTTTACTGTTTTTTTTTTGATAAATACAAAATAAAGAAGAAAAAAAAAAAACAAATGCAGATGTTGAGCCAAACGTGAGTGAATTGAGGACTCACTTCCTAATTATCTATTAGCCTCTTGTTTATAATTATTTAGCAGTATTGACTAATGATTCCAAAGATATATTAAATTCCTTGAAGAAGGGAAGTTTGTTTCTTTCCTAGCTAATCTCTTTATTCCCGAAGCACTTAGCCTATTAACTGCAAAGCTGGCATTGTGCTAACGTGTATTTGTATAACAACTTGAATAAATGGTAATATGTTCTTTAAACTTGTAGCTATTTAGTTTAAACTCCATTCTAGTCATTTTTATTTAGAGTACTAAGTGATGAAGTGTGAGTTCCAGTTGACCCTGGATCCAACAAGAAAGCCTACCTAATGCCGAAGTATTAGTTGTAGGATGTGTGGAAGTGTTGAGTTACTAAATGTAATAAATACAGTAGATACAAAAGCATGTAGCAAATCTAAAAGTTATGCACTTAAATTCAGACTTTGGTTTGAAATAAATTTTTGAAAGGACAATTTCATTCTACCTCTTAACTAGAGTGCAAAATGAAAGGAAAAACACACCCTGCAATTCATGCTGTAGGTTCTTCAGTTTAGCTTTCATTATTTAGTGTTACAGAATCAGCTTTAGTTATTTAAAATGCTAAAATAGATAGGAAATGAGTAGGAGACTGCGTTCTTGAGAAAAGCCAGTAGTCTCAGCTGGTCTTGAACTTGCTATGTAGCTAAGGTTGACATTGAACTTCGGGTCCTCCTTCCTCTGCCTTCCAAGTGCTGAGATTACAGATAAAATTAAAAACCCTCCTAGTATTTTATTTAGCTACATAATTTAGTTTCCAATTTGCCTAAACCACAGTCTGTCATTGACCTGAGGAGCAAGGTTAATATTATATAACATGGGCCCATCACTTGATGTGACTTTTAATATGACATTGTTTATCGATAATAACATCATTTTTTTTGCTTTGTGGTAGAAAAGAAAAGAAAATATCATGCATAAAATGTTGAAAGAAAAAAACTAAGAATTTGACCAACTGCTTATGAGTTATGTGACTTCAGATGAGTCACTCAAAATTAGTATGCAGAAATTAAGAGGATTACAGTACACAATCATTCTATCTCACATGGTCATTAAATTATCAACTAGTGATATTATAGTTGAAGTGCTCTGTCAATGCAAATGCACTACTTAGATATACACTCTAAGTATTTTCATGAATATCTTATATTTGGGGAAAACACAAAATAACATGTGAAAATCTCCTCCTCACAACCAGAGAAAACAGTATGAAACAGGAAGGTTTCCACAAACAAATTTATACAACTGTGTTTTCTTTCAAATACTACAGTTCACTATTTTAATACACAACTTTTTTATGGTTCTTCTCAAAATCTTACTCTGTACCAAAGTTTTACACTGAAAAAGTTTTTGAAGACTGTGTTGGAACCCACCTATAATTATTGCACTTTCTAAGGAGAAAAGTACTTTCAAAATTTCCAGTCATTCACATACAAATGGAACATGATCTACTGTTTTTTGGGGGCTTGTTTTTGCTATCAACTATGCAGACGTATGTATTTTTCAAATAATGGATCATGAGCCTGAGTTTGGAGCTGGGAAGTAAATGTAAATTGTCTCTGACTTTGGGTCTCCATCCTCTGCTATGATGGTGACCCCTTTGTTTTTCTACAGATAATTCAATAGTCTCTGAAGTTTCCCTTTGCTTTTGAAATAACCTAAACTAAAAACTTAAAAGAAAATAAGAAGAGTGGGTATAAAACTGAGAGGACTGATAACTGAGTTTGATGGGGTACATTATGTAAAACCACCAAATAATAAATAAAAATACATAAAAGAGAAGGAAAAAAAAAGAAAATAAGTTGCATTCACTTTACAAATTTTGCCAAAACTAAAAGGATGCAGAAGTTTTAAAGACTGCGTAGGAAGGTAAAGAGAAGGCTGACTGGTTATGAGCACTTGCTTGCTCTTCTGTGCTACTTTAGTTCAGTTCCCAGCACCAACATTCTGGCTCACAAGTTCCTAAAACTCAAACTCCAAAGGATCTGCCTTCTGCAAATACCAGGCAGTCATATGACACACATACATAGACACAAACACTAGCACATGCACAAAAAATAAATTGAAAACCTTAAATATTTTCTCATGTAATTGGAGCGAAAGATGTGATTCTCAAACTCCAATGCATACACACTACCTAGGAATCTTGTTAAAATCCAGACTTTGATTTCAGATCATAGTGATCTCTCCACACATTTCCAGAATGTTCCAAATGGTGATGACATTGCCTAAGGATTCTACTTAGCATAACCTTAAATTATATCATGTGAGGAGGTGGATTTTAAATTACTGACCTAACTGGAGTCAATTCATGTTTGTTAATATTACTTAAGTAACTTTAAGTTACTTAACGTAGAAAGCCAAGTCATCTAGGACTTGCTGGATGTCATAGTGTATAAAGGCAACTGCCACCAAGACTGACAAACTCAAACTGAGTATGACCCCTGGGACTCACATGTTAGGAAAGGAGTCAAACAAAACCCACAAGTTGTCACTGACTGCCCACATGCAGCCATAGTGTGTGCACCAAACACACACATGCATGCACACACGTACACACACACACATGTCCACACATGTGTTCACAAATAATAAATAACAAACAAATGTAACAAAATTATAAATAAACCAGCCCTATATATAAATTTTATAAAAAGTGATCTGACACACATTTAATGAATTCCATTTTTAATGAGATTATTAATCTCTTCTGTACATATGCCTAGTTGTATATATTTTGTATATATACTTTTATTTATTCATTCATTGACAAGTAAATGTTTACACTCATTTTATATCTTGGCTATTGGGCAAAATTCTGTTATAAATATGGATATGAGGAATTATTTTTATTTATTTATTTGCCTTGGTGTTTTGCCTGGAACTGGAACTACAGACAGTTGTTAGCTGCCATGTGGGTGCTGGGAATCGAACCCGGGTCCTTTGGAAGAGCAGATGGTGCTCTTAACTGCTGAGCCATCTCTCCAGCCCGAGGAATTATTTTTAAATCATCAATTTTAATCCCTTAGTTATCCAGTTAGCAGGAGAATGCTAGATCATTCATTTAGTGGAAAGCTGACATACTGTTTTCTGCAATGGCTGCACAAGTTTATTGTCTCTTCATCCAGGGCAGGCTGTTTTTTCCTCCACACTGCCCCTTCCTACCTCCTGACATTTTGATAAAAGTCATTATATTATGGATGAGGCAATATGATGTCTCATTGTGGTTTTAAATTACATTTCTCTGATGATTAATGGTATTAAGCTTTTTTCTTCTTCATATATGATTCTAGCCATTTCTATCTTCTTTTGAGACATCTTTTCTGTGGGATTAGTTTTAATTTTTACTGCACAAGATGGAACCCATGCCTGACAGTATTCCGATGACCAAGAACCTAATACTACATACTCCAACCCAAATATGCTGTTCTGATAAAGAAACATGGCAATAAACTGGCCTTTCACAACATCCTGTTATACCTATAGATTAGTATCTGTTAGTCATCATAAGAGAGACTTCCTACTCCATTAGATGGAAACTAACATGGAGACCCACAACTAGACAATATGTGGAGGTTTGGGATAGCTCTGTCCTTAATAGGAGATCATCATCAAGTCCCTCCTTTCAGGACTTAGGGAGCTGTACAGAATAAAAGACAGAAAGATTGTAAAAGCCAAAGGGAATGGATGACACTAAGGAAACAGTGTCTTCCAGATCCAAAAGGACTGATGCTCATATGGACTGTTTTGGAGCCACACACACAGGTCCTGCATGAGTCTAAGCCAGCTTGAAGTTCCAGTACTGAGAGGGGAAGTGGACACATATGCGCTTCCTTCTATCTCTAATAAGCTCTCTCCAACTGACAGCTACATAAAAAGAAAAAGAAAACTTAGTTTTCTTCAAGAAAATCTCACTGGGTATACAAATCATACTTAAGGAAGGCCTCATGTCCATCTGTATATGGCCAACACAAAATTTACTCAATGGTATTTAGGGAGATCTTGAGATATTTTGACTCATAATACTTTGTCTGGACTTTTTTTTAACCTTGCTGATCGTTGGCTTGTCTATTATGCGCTTTGATTTTGTATTTTCTTGAGTTTTCTTTGTCTGTATGTATATGTCTGTGTTTCTTGTGATTTTTATTTTTATTTCTATTTTTATTTTTTGTCATTTTTGTTTTCTAGAGTGAGAAAGCAAAAGAATTCATGGAGTTGAATGTTTGGGGAGGTGGAGAGACTCTGGAAGCAGACCATAGAGGAAAACTGTGACCAGAACATACTGTATAAAACCATTTTATCTTCAATACAAAATTTAAAAAGATGCTTAATCAGATCCTTTGCTCATTTTAAAATCAAGATATTTCTTTTCTTGTTCTTGGAATGTTTGAGTTACATATTAACCCTTCATAAATGTATGTTTTAAAAATAGTTTCTTCTGTTGCATAAATTGGCATTCCATTCAGTTGCTTTGTTTTTCCAACTGTGGAGAAGTAGATTTATATTTAGATGTATACCTAAGCTCATATGCAAAAATCTCTGTACAAATCAATGCTGTAGATCTATTCTCATTTAAATTTTAGAATTTTTGTGATTTAGGGTGTTATTTTGAAGTCTTTAAGGTGTTACATCTAAGTCTTTAATATAGGCTCAGGATTTTTTTTTTGTATGAGATACAATCTAATTTTAGTCTCTTGTTTATAGATATACAGTTGTCCCAAAATTGTTTATTGAAAACACTCCCTCATTTTGTGTTCTTCCCACTTTCGTCAGAAATAAATTATCAATATTTGGAATAATTAGATGTTCTTTTCATAATATTGCTCTAGTCTGTGTGTCTCTGCGTATGCCAGTACATTGATATTTTACTTATATTGGTTTTTCATATATTTTATATCAGGTAGTATGGAGTCTCCAACCTGGGCCTTTTTTTATTATGAATAAAGACATATTTTTTTATCCATATATCCCCTTGTTCAGACTCCCTTCCCCCTCCCACCCCTCGCAGTCACTCACTCTTCTCTCCATCACTATATCTCCTTCCGAGCAAGGGCAGGAGGTCCCAAAGTTCCACCAACTTGGGCTTTTTGCTAAAGCTGTTAGGCTTCAGATATTCAGAATCTTTTATAGTTTACTTCAGGTATTATATTTTTTTCTATTTGGGTGAAAAACTAATTTTAGAATTTTTGTAGAAGTTGGATTGAATATATAGATAATGTGGGAAAATGTGTATACTTTAATAATATTAATTTTTCTAATCTATTAACATAGAATACCTTTCCATTCTATGTTCTACTAAACATCAGTGTTTAGTAGTTTTTACCATATAGGTCTTTTACTTTTTTGTTAAATTTATTTCTAAATTTTTTTTCTCTTTTGTTAGCTATTAAAAATGAGGTTTTTTTTTGCTTTCTCTGTCAGGTAATTTATTGCAAATGTCTAAGAATAATGCTGATCTTTGTGGGCATAGTTGTCGTAATGATAACAAGTGATTCCTAATCAAGCTGAGTACCTTAATGGAAACTGTTTATGCTCGATGTCGTTACACAGTAAGACTTGCAATGTGAAGTTTACTTGGTTCTGTTTTCCAACTTGGCATCTCAACTTGTTTTTCCTACTTGGAAATGTTATTTATTAGTACTTCATCTGTTTTATTCCCTAAAGCAAATTCACTAGCTCTTTCTCACAAATTGTCCCCACAAATAAAATTTTCCTTAATAGGTCTTATTTTTAATGTGTTTCATATTTATCCCACACTCTTTAAATCTTCAATCCTAGTAGAGACATAGTGGAATCATCTAACATTTTATCACTTTTAATATAAAATAAAAGACCCTTTGAAGATGTTAAATATATTCTGAATGTAGGTTAAAGTGAAATTCTGGCACATCTTATAATAGCTTAGCCTCAAACTGACAAATCAATCCTCAGACACCTTAGAAAGTGTTGTGATTAATTTCATTTCAGAATTTTTTAAGGTTATATCAAAAGAGGTATTTAAAATGCAATAAGTAAAACTAGTCAGTAATTGAAGCAAGAAAGTAGACATTCTACAATGATTCATTTAGAAATTTTCATGTGCTCCATTGAAACAAATTACAAAGGTATAAGCCAAATAATGCCTCACAGCAAATCAACAATTAAAAGGTCTTCATGTGCTTCAATGAAAAAGGACAAATTGCTTAAGTAGCCATCAATGAATGTGTCTGAGCTTTCTCATATTTCTTCTTCTCAGCCATCAGGCTGAAGGCTTTACCTGTATTAAGACTCTTAGGGTCTCAAAATCTAGTGATAGACACCTTTGCCTGTAACTGGAACTCACAGGGAAGAACCGCTGCCAATTCTCTTTAAAGGGTTTAGAATGCACCTATATAATGATTTGTAAATACTGACAGGTTTATCTAAAATTTATATGATGTGGATAGCCAAATATCTAGCTATATAAACAATCTTGAAAGAGTAAAATAGAAAAACTGTTTTATTCACCTTTCAATATTTATTGTGAAGTTGGTAAAAATTAGTATAACATGTCATATAAATAGAAAATTGGTAAGTCAACAAAAAACACAGAAACAAAATATAAGCAAACATAAAATAAATGAGTTTTGGCAAAATCTCCTGCACAATTATTGTAAAAGTTTCAGGCCCAGAAAGTCAGGGCTACTCTCAGCCCCACTTAGCCTCAAATAATCACACACAGGTTTATATTATTTTTACACTAATCAACCTAGGGCCCAGGCTATATGCTGCTAACTCCTTCATCTCAACTCAACCCATCTTGTTCAGCCAGGCGGCTTGGTACCTTTTCCCAGAGCAGCATTTCCTCTGCATCTCCTGGCATCTCCAGCGACTCTGGCATCTGTATCTGCTCTGAGCTGTTCCTGAGTTATCTTAGTCTTGTAGCCCCACCTACACTTCCTGCCTGCCTTTGGCTAATCAGCTTTTTATTAAAACTCAGCATAATCCCACTACACAAAATTCAATAAAAAATAACATTTTTAAGTAATTATACTGGGCTATTGTATGTTAAATGCTGCACACCAAAAAAAAAATGTATGGTTGATTCATACCTAATACAGTTCTCAGAATTAATTCTGAGTGCTACCAGATCTAATGAGAACAGAAACCACATGCTTTCATGGGAAAACACTGTATCCTAGAGATAAAGAAATATTTCCTTTAAAAGACATAAATATCAATGAGTATAACAGGGAAAAATATAGTAACTAGTCTCTACATCAAAATTAAAAAATCTTGTTCACCAGTGCCATGTAAAAATAGAAAGTGAATTAACCTGAAATCAATTATATCTTATCTGAAAATGACTAGTATTAAGATAATTGAAAATCTTAAAAACATTAATAAAAGAGAAAACAATAAAAATACAAAAATGTGGAAATTTTTGACAGAAAATTCACTAAAAATGGTATTTAATAGGAAACAAGTACACATGCAGATGCCAACATTATTAGTCATCGAAGTACCAATAATAAAACCAGAGTTAATTACAACTATACCCATGAGAGAATAGTTGAAAATTAAGAGGATAATTAAAAAGAAGTTACAACACTAAAGGCTGGGAGAATGCAAAGCAGCTGGTCTCACTCATACAGTGGTGGTGAGCATATAAAACTGATATAATCAGTAGAGGAAATTGGTAGTTTCTTATTATTGTAGCTATCCTGAACCAGCAAACCCATCCTTAGCTATTTACAAAGATGAAAACATAAGCACACAAACTTGTATTGTAATGCTCAGTGAGACTGATTTACATTTACAAGAACTGAACACAAAACTAATGTCTGTCAATAGTGTGAAATGTTGTTGCATAGCCATATAGTAGAATGTCACTTGGTCATAAAGATAGAAAAACAGGTGTTTCATCAACTGCATGAAGAAACTTAGACTCAAATTATAAACAGGGAAAATTTCAGAACAAAATATTATATTATACATGTTATTTTTTTATTCCAATAATGGTCAAAACTGATCTGAATTACCAGCTGATAATGTAGTAGTGGCCCAAACATCATGGGGATAACCAACCACTTTCTGACTGGCTGTCAGTCCAACTCCACACTATGAAACCTATATCTGGCACTATTATCAGGTCAAGAGCCAATGGCTAAACATGGCATAGACCCTAAAGGAGGACCAACTACTATTTTTTTCTAATAAATGTACATGGTATTAAGCCCACTCCTAATGACTTATAATTCATAGGTTAATGTGTCTCTCTGTTCTCTCAGAGAAGCTTCTATTTGCAGTAAATAGTAATTAACTAGAGGACACACAAGTGGATATGTGGAAAGAATAATGTAGAATGTTTGGCCCTAAATGGGCATCTATATCACACTCCCTCCTACCAATGCTCAAGGCTCATTGTAGAAGAGAAAACATAACTAATGTAAGAACAAAAGGCAGTGAATTACTGTAAGAGAATAATGCTGGTTTATTTTATTTTATTTTTTTTACAAAGCATGACATAGCACATATAAACTCATAGTGGCTATGGCAGCATTCATAATACCTGGGCAAGCTCAATCTGAACCAAACCCCACCATAGACAAAGGAAGAAGAAACAGAGTTCCACTCCTAAACAGGGAGTTAAGGACAACTGTTAGCTTATGGGAGCAAAGTTGGTTTTCCTTAAGGATGTAGCCTTTGGTAAGTAGGACATGCTTCAGTGGAATCCTTGAAAGAATCTATGGGTATCTGGGCAGCAAAAAAATGGACTTGATGTGTCTTTGTTTTGGGGTATGGAAAGTGGGGAGATCATGAAGAAATTGAGAAAGGAGAGATGAATATGACAGAGATGCATTGTGCAAAATTCTCAAAGACTAAAAAAATAGGAAAAATTAGAAGTTATTTTTTTCTCAATAGAAAGTGTCAGAGAATGAATAGGAACTCTGGAGCATTTTGTGTTGATGGAAGTGCTCTGTATTTCAGCTGTTGCTCGTTATGTGAATTGTGTTTTGCCAAAATTCACTTACACTGCACTCAATACTTGTGCATATTCATAGGTAAGGAAGGAATAAAAAGAAAAAAGAAAATCAAAGTGGGAACCCATACTCATCTCTTGAAGCTTTCTGAGTACAGATATAGCACTGAGCTGCCTCGTGCTCTTGTCACCCATGATGGGACCGAACCCTCAAATTGTGAGCAGAAATACAAACCAGCCCTTCTCTGAGATGCTTTTGTCAGGTGGAAAAGTAACTAAAATGATGAAAATACACCACACACACAGACACACACACACTCACACAAAACACAGACACACAGACACACACATACACACACACGAAAACTTTTAAGACCAGGTGTTTAGACTTTATATGGGAAAACCTTGGAACCCTGGAACGCTGGAACTCAGTTTTCAGCTAGCCTCACCATAAAGTAACTCATGAGTTTTACTGAGGGTTTTTTTTTGGTGGGGGGGAGGTGCAGAAGCTGGAATATCAGAGAGAGGAACAGACCACAGTCAACTCTCACTCAACCAATTTCTCAGGGTAAAAGATATCTTCCAGAGTCCTCTGCCTGGCTGGTCACTTCTACATACTACTACAATGCCTACCTTCACTTCCTTAAATATCTTCTTTGCCCATTTGTTTCACTCAGGTTCAACTCTGCATCATAATCCTAGAGTTAGGATTAAAGGTGTGAGCTACTATTGTTTGATAGGCCTTGAACTCACAGAAATACAGAAAGATCTCTGTCTCCTGAGTGATGGGATTAAGGGCATAAGGTCATTCCCATGCTGGAATTAAATGTGTGAATTACCACTCTCTGATCTTCAGTGCTTGACTGTGTGATTCTGTTCTCTGATATTCCAGGCTGATCTTATTAAATATAAATATATCATCACATATCCCCTTTTGTGTCACAAATAAAAAAGAAAATTATAAATAACATAAGAAAAATCATATCCAATAGGTACAACTAATATACAAAATAGATACAACATATACAAACCATAATTACATGAGTAATGTTCAGTCTATTAACAATTAACAAATTTAAAGAAAATATTCCATTTTTTTATCCTATTTTGTTGAGTCCAAAGGATCGTACCTAATTCACTTTCTGTCTAACTTGTATTACTAACTGAAAACTATCTTTTGATGTCTCTCAAACTTACATACTTTAATCTCTAAGTGAGTTTTTTCCTAAAGCTGTTACTAGAAAATTATAACTATATCTCATTTTCAACTCCCTCAGAGACCCAAGAAGGAAATAATATTAATTAAATAAACATGACATGCAGTATATTTTAGATGAACAATTCTTCTTCAAACACTTCAGAGATTTACAAACTATGACATTAAGATATGTTAATAACATAGGCTCATATTATTTTTATGACAATGAGACACCTGCTCCTGGCAGCACCAATCTACTTCAGAGAAGATTATGGACATTAAAGAAACTCCCTATGGAGTTGACCTTCATTGTAGAAAAAGTAAGCCACTGGGCAAGAAACTGTTCTTGCCTTGACTGCTGACAGTATGATGTTCAAAATGGACAAAAGCAGGACACACAGAAAAGAAACTACTGAACCTTTCCAAGACAAGGAAGAAATGTTTTTGAAAATATCTTGCTTCACAGAGAAGTCTGTCAGACATGCTAGGACTTTTGGCTGAAGATGGATGCTTCAATAATACAGAACAATCTTGGGTGGTTGTACAGGCACCCAGCTGTTTCATTTTCTACATTCTTTGAAAGTTTCCCGCTCAGGAGTTTTAAATAATGGCAGTCTCTGGATCTCACCTCTAGAGATTCTGTTTCTATTGTTTTTAGGATATCCCAAGCATCAGATTTGATAAGACTCCCTGGGTAATTCTATTACTCAAGCAATCTGGGAATCACTCTCAGGACTCTTACTGAAGGCATGCCCTATTGTCTCTTGATTTGAATAATCATTTCCAACATAGGACATTGGCATTACAAAGTCTGCTACAAACTCTCTCTCAAACCATAGACAACAGGATTTGTATACACAAATCAGGATGTTTCATATATATGATTAACTTGACAGAGAATAAATTTAACTATTTTTTTAAAAAGTAACATTTTACTTAATGTCAATAAACTGCAGTCTTAAAATCTAGAAGTTTCTTTTCCCTTGGTACCCATACACATATCAACCTAAATTTCTCCACTTATAATACTTAGATTTATGGTATGTCTCCTCCACTACTTTCAAACCTTATTACAAAAGAAAAATAACATGTAACACTCCCATATGCACATACTATGTGATAGCACTTTAAGCATTATTGAGACTCAATAAATATGTGTTGATCAATAGAGCAAACTCAATATCTTTTGGCACCAAGTTGCTCACTGTTCTTCCCTCTGGTGCTAGAGGAAACACAGACATTCAAAGCCTTTCTCCTATCTAGTTAGGTCCAGGCAAAGAAGCAAAAACATTGTAGAAAAAGTCTGTTTTTTCACATTTTACAATGCTCTGTTTTGTCAACCAACAATATAATAAATTATGTTTTACTGGATAAAGTCTGTGTAGTCTGAGGAAGGGGACACTGTTTAGATTATTACTTGTAGTTTACTATTGCACTGTTATTGACACCATACATGCAGTTCACATCCCATAAGCATAGAGATGGAGCTCATGCTAAGATTTCTTAAATTGCCTGTCAAAAATAGTACATCAGCTTTTTATGGGAAGAGGGCTTGGAGCAGACAGAATAATTTAACACCAGCAAATAGAAATGTCTAGCACAGTTTGATACCCTTTAACCTCCATCCCATTAGACAGCTGTCCCATCGGGTCTGTATTTTACTGGTGTTTCATTATTCATAATAGGCACTTGAACTCAAATATTATGCAACATAGCTGAGCCTCCACTCAACACACACACAAACATTATGAGGTAGGATGCTTCAGGAGTCAGCCCTTGGGTGCATTTCCCGGGAGGAGAGACACAGATGTTGCCACTTCTTGTCCTTTCTCACGTTGTATATTAAGTCATAATAATTATGGCTGCATAAAACAGCTCAGTCATTCCCTGCACACTCTCCTCACCTACAAGAGCAGCAAAGGTGAATAGAAAAGGACGTTTCTATTTTAGGCTACACCAAATTATTCTTTTCATTCAGGCCAATGCCTTCAGTATAGATTTTTTAAATAGGTTTTTTTTTCTTTTAAAAAAAGTTAATATTGTTGATGGTTTTAGTTAGTTTCTGGGCATTTTCCAAAATATGAGTGTTTTTTTGTTTGAACTCAAGTGCAAATGTTTATCCCTAAACCAAAATATAAGCTGCATTGATATATGTGCGTGTATATGTGTGTGTGTGTATGTGGGGTGTGTGTGTGTGTGTGTGTGTGTGTGTAGTGTAATGTGTGCCTGTGTGTCCAGTTTTGTTTTTGGAACTATTCTAATGCAATAAGCCATTTCAGAAGCAATACATATGTTGTACTGGACATAGTACAAAGAAAACCATCTCCATTTTTCTAATATATAATACAGATCTTGAGCTGGGCCTAACCCAAGAAAAAGAAAGGTGAAATAATTTATAAGTCAAGCAGGACCCATTAAAGTGAAGAAGTCATTCAGTGTCTGTTTATAAAAATTGTATGGAATTATTCATGATATAATGGTTAAAATAACATAAAAATGCAGACCACATTTTCTAAACATCAGAGTAGTATTTATGCTTTAAATCTATCATCACATAAAGCATAATGAAATTTTAAGCAATAATGGCACCTTTGTAAATTGCATTATTATTGTTATTCAGAAACAGATTGAAGTAGTTAGGAGGCTATTGGCTGACCTGAGACATTTTCTACATGGAATGTAAATTTGACATTTTTTATATAAACCTTAATTCGATATGTCTAACCTATTTAAATATAAGGTGAATTCTTCTGCACAAACTCTTTTCTGAACAGGTGAGTAATATAAATTATTTATTATGTATTTGCATAAAAACTATCCCGAAGCTCATCAACTTACAAATGAAAAACACTCATTACCTTCATTACCTTTGGTTTGTGTGTGGAGCATTTGGGAGTGGCTTTTCAGATTGTTTCTGACAGATGTTTTCCTTAGGCTTGTTAATGTGCAGTCAAGGCATCTGCAGAGCCATGGGTATGTGAAGAACTTACTAAGAAGCCTGGCAACTTTGTGTTGGCTAATGAAATAGGGCCACAACTCCTCATTGCATTGATACCTCCATGAGGATTTATGAATGTCTTTATTATGATATAACATCTGGCTTTCCACATAAGAGAGAGGCACAGTTCTGGCCCTGAGGTCACAAGAGTGGGAGAGCTATCCCTGTCCCCCACCCTCACCCCAACCAGCTAAAACACTGGGAAGAGAAGTCCCTGTACCTCTCACCTAGGCAAAGCAATAGAGTCAACCCTTTGGCAGAGATGTGGTAGAGCAGGTCCAGGAATTTGTAAGCCTGAAAGAACTGCCCTCATTATTTGTCTGTCATCCAGCTGTGTGGGTTGGGAAAAGATGGCCCCCTTGACCCCTACCCCTTAGTGACTCCAACAGACCCTGCAAGATGTCCCTCTCCCTTGCCAGCTGCAGCACTGAGGAAATTGGATCCTGCTCCTCACCCAGGAAGCATAGCAGAGCTGGACTGGTTGTTGGAGTGAGTGATCTAGCTCCTATGTTGAGAGCAAGTGAGAGCCCCCATTACTCATCTGTCATGTGGTAACATGGACAGTGGAGAGATTCTCCTCTCTCCTAGTTTCCTCTCACAGCAGCTCAAGATCTCCCTTAACAATCTGAACACACATGGTTCTAAAGAGCCTTGGCTATGAACAGATAAAGTGGTATTTCCTCTAGTCCAGGCAATCATACCGCATGTCTCCTGAAAGAAGATGGCTCCTCCTCAGAGCAAACTGCAGATTTCCTGGAGAGCAGAGGAGAGTCATTGCAGTAAGTTGCCCTGATCATTTGTGTGTTCGGCTCTCTGCATTGGAATCCACTGACACATCTTTTCAAACCAATATCAAAAGTATCACTGGCATATGACAGAAGTCTTACTTTCCTCTGTCATTACCAGCATTGCTTGTTATGCTTGTTATGCTTGCAGTTATGCTTGTTCCTATGGAGCTCTGCTCACATTTGGCTTCCTTTTACTCAATTGTGCTCAACTCTGAGCTATCCACCTGTGTACTGCTGGCTCTGTCAGCTCCTCTGCTGTCCACAGAAACTTTCTTGAATCTGCCACAGGAAAGGTTTTCACCTCTCCTCACACAGAGCAGTATGCTTTCCATACTTTGTCTCTCTCATGTGCTTCCTGACCCCATTTCTTTTCTTTCTCTTTCCTAATAATTTTTCTCTCCAGAAGACTATGGTCCAAAAAGGTCACAAACCTTAAAGTTGTCAAAAACTAAACAATGTTGGGCTTCACAAAATACAAGTCTCCAGGATGATGCTTAGATAGTTTTAAAAATGCTCATAAAAATTAAATAAAAATAAATTTATCATAGTCAAAATGACCAATTGTTTCCACTCAGGAGAATAAAGAGGACATACAGTAATATAAAATAGAAAACAAATTCATATACAATAAGAAATTTCATATGTCTCCACTTCAGGAATGAATGCTATCCTCATTGTCATTTCAGTTATCCTGATTCCTGAGTAAGGGCAGAGTTCACATGAGAACTGTACCTGTGACGTAAGTGGTTTTTATTTTTTATGAAGAAACTTTAAACTTTGTGAAGTTAGGAAGAAGCTTTAGACACATCTGAAATAGATCCAACTGATGTTAAGATAAAGAGTGCTAAATTTGGGGCATTGTTTTTCAAGCATAACCTCTGAATCTGTTGAAGTGTTTATCAACAGAATGAAATAGTTAGTAACCAGAATTAGGAATGTGTCCCAAGGAATTAAAGGCCCCTTTTAACTGACAAAGTTTATTGTGAATTCAGTGTCATCCACTCTAATCCCAAAGGATTGTTCACACCTGGGCAATCCCTCAAGTGCTATTTAGGTTCATGTCTCAAATTAACTCAGTTATATGTTATATGTAATGAAAGCTAACAGCCCAACAAATAATTTTTATTCATAAACATATCTAACAAGTGAAGGAAAGAATTCCTATTCTTTACGAGCCAAAGTTTCCACTCCATGTCTCAGACAAGACTACTTCAACACATACAAAAAAATGAGCTAGAAGAACGAGACTCTCATAAAAGCTGAGCAACTCAGAGAAAGTTTTTTCCTCTTCCAGTAATGATGTCCAAGCCAAGTGCCTGCCAAAAACACTCATTTTGGAAACATTATTTGTCTTGCTTTTCACTCAACATCTACCACATAAACTGAATTTGCTATAAACAAGGTAGTATCAGTGATGTCATATATAATAGCAATGAAAGGAACCCCTGCCCATGAGTATCTGTGCCCTGAAGCCAAATTCAGTGCAGAACAGCCTTATTAACCTTATCATAAAACATAATAAATAAGGCATCAGAAAAATTTCTGAGGATAAAGACGGTATTTCTCTTTGCCAGGAGAATAGGCAGTTTTTGTAATTGGTGATATGACATTTTTCAGACAATGTGTGTTGTGTTGATTCTGTCCAATAAGAGCTGAGGGAGGCAGTGGGGAACTTAGGGTTACTACAGAACCAAATGATGACGTCTGAGTGATAAAGATAACATCAACCATAAGACAAATGATGCTGCAGGGTGTGTGTGCACACACTGGGCTAGGTGGCCAGTGTTCCTTTGCTCTACCATGATAGAATCCCAGGGTAGGTCAGGGGATGCTTTCCAATGGCTGCCCTCCTGTGGTTTGCTTTTCCCACAGTACTTGGCAGCCTAGAGCGGTGGCAATATGGAAAGGTAAGTAGTGACAAGTGGTGCCCTCTAGTGTTCATGCAATCCTTGCATATAGGATCCCCCCCAATACTTGACAGTGACCAGTATTATGATTCCCATCCGGCAGCAGAGACCCTCTGGCTCCTTGGAGCTTTTTATCTTTCTAGCCACTCTCCATACTTATCTTTAGCTCTGTTTCTTCTTCATCTTTCTACCCTGGACACCTGTTTTTTGTTTTGTGTTGTTGTTTATCAGGCAACTTCCACAACTCAGCAACTGAAACCAGATGACAGCCACTGCGGAGACTGCATTGCAGAGCCAAGGTGGGAGCCAGAGTAGACACCTACTACTCAGAACTTAGGGGTCCATTCAGGAATCAGTCCTGGGTATGGCCAGGATCATTTCACTCTGGTATGGGTGCTCTTTCTGGATAAGTGAACCCAAGTCTGTGGCTGCTGCTTGCAGATAGGTCCATCACCACGTGACCACTCCTTTGTTAAGGCAACCATGCTAAGGCTTCTACTGATCCATAAGAGGCTACCATCAGACAGCCCAAACACCAGGAGCTGGATGAGGGCTGCACTGTCCAGGAGCCCATCATTTTCAATGGGAAGCCAGCTCAGGCTGCCCTGGCCACTGGGATCTCTTTGGCTGTCAAGCAGAAGCTGCTATTCCAGCTACCTCTTTGTTTGTCACTGAACTTTTTGGGGGGCTTGTCGCTGCCGCCGTTTCCACTTTCTGCTGTCTGCTGTTTTTTCCTGATCTACCTCAGCTCACATTACTGAAAGCTGGCAAGAGAGGACAATCTAAGAGTAGCCTTACTGAGCTAACTAGGCAGCACAATGGTGTCTCTCAGATGACTGTGAGTGAGCCTGGGCAGCCAGCTTGTCTAACCTAAAAGGGAATGTTTGTGCCAATCATAGCCATTTGTTTTGGACCATCACGACCACTTCTCCGGGCCAATCATAGCCTTGCACTTTCGCATCAGTCTCTCCATCAGGGACATACTTTCATTCTGGCCAAGGTGGACACTTTTACAGAGTCATCTAGAGTTCATCAAGGCTTATTTATAATAGCAAATGTCTGGTACACACTGTTTAAACAGCCTTGGCTCAGGCTACACCTTCAGCAGCCATGGTATTCAGTCTTGGCATAATTGTCTCAAGGTGTCCATGGTGTGTTCATGATGGCTGGTTGCTGGCACAAGGCTTGTCCTGCTGGCTGTGGGGCTAATAGTCCTTTCACTCAGGGCAGCAACTGAGATTCTAATAGATGCCTTTGGAGAAGCCAATCACTTTGTGCCCAGTGCCTCTGTTTATAGCAAATTGGACACCAAAATGTTCACAATCTAAATCTAAATTGAAAGAATTCATTTTTAACACTAATAGTGAGAAAAACAATGCTTAGTTCCTGCTCAGTGCCCTGGGGAGAAAAAGGAGCCCCCTCCATCAGTCTCAAGAGCTACATTCAGTTGTGGAATCTTCCATGAAAATAATCACAAGCCTTTACAAGAAAGAGGGCCTCTGCCTGTAATAGGCAAGTCCCAGAAAGGTCAGGATCTTTCCACACTGATATTAAAAAACATGTGGTTAAAAGCAATGACTTTCTGTAAGTCGTGGATGCTCCTTACAACAAACAAACCATTTTTATGCAGTGGATCTTTGCGTCAAGGCAGACCAAAGTTGCTGATCTGAAATTATAAACCCCTGTGTCTAATTAAATCATAAATTCAAACCTCAAGGTTCTTAAAGACACAGTTTAAATATTTAATAAAGTCACTTTGGAGAGTGAAAACAGGAAAGGAAGCAGGGAACACAGGGGTGTGGTTGGGGGGAGGTGGTCCTATTGGTCTCAGCTTCACTGCTTCTTTTTAATCTATTAATTATCATTTATCCCTGGAGGGCTCAGAGGAGTATCACATCATATGGTTCCGGAGTTTCAGGCGGTTGTGAGCTGCCTTTTGTGTATGCTGGGAATCAAACTGAAGTCCTCTGCAAGAAAAGCATGCACTCTTCACCACAGAGCAGTGGCTGGAGGAATGGCAGTCTTGGGACTTAAAAATCATCTTTTAAAGTGCTCATTTGAAGACAATGAAAAGAACTGGTAGAGAGGCATGCATACTTCAGCAGAGACATATTTTCTAGGGTCTATTTCAGGCATTTTACTGTATACTAACCTAGTGGAGCAGGAGTCCTCACTTAAATCTGAAGAATTCCAAATTTGGGATAGAAGCCAGTGCTGTTAGAATATTTTACTGGACTGTCTCCCACAGATTCAAAGTATGTTTTAGAGATAAATGAATTATAGTAAAAGCTCCAGGAACTGACTGAAAACAAAGAAGATACATTGCTCACCCTGGTGAACTCTATCTTTAAGGGACAAAGAGAAGGATATTGACTTGGATTGACTGAAAGATCTGTGTTGGATGCAAGAAATAATTTTCCAGAAGTTAAATCCTTAAACAATTCAATTGTTACTATGTGCAAGTGCTGTCTTTTTGTAAATAAGAATTTACAAACAAAATTAACATATTAAGGAAGGAAGAAAGTTGGTATTGGCATAGAGTCTGATATGAAAGTACACCATCTATTAAATTTAGGACCTCTGGAAATTTATTTTCACCTTTCTGAATCTCACTTTAAGCACTATAATCTGAAAATAACCTTACAATGGGGCAACTAGGACATACCTGAAGATACCAGTGATTATCTCTAGAATAGGTAAATATTATCATTTTAAATATGAATTCAAATTCAAAATTTTGACATGTGAAGAGTCTACTGGATATATTTTGAAGAGAGGCTTAAATATCTAAATTTTGTTAGATATCTTTAAAAGACAGAGGTAGAGGAATGCTTTATACAAAAATGCAGAGGATGAAATATATAGAAGATGATGCCAGTGAGGATGGAGATAGGAAATCAGTGTTGTGTTTGATAATGGGGAAATTTCTAGCCTATTTTTAAGTTAGCCATTATGATGGCTAAGCTCCATTGTTGACTTGACTAGATTTGGAATCAATATGGAGACATACCTCCATGTCTGTCTATGATAGCATTTTTAGATGCTTTATCTTCTAAGTGATGAATGCTCAAAACAAAATGTTTTTCTGTTGTTGTTGTTATTATTACCTTGTTGATGGTGTTTTTCCCTGAAGTAGGGCCTCATAGACAGGCTGGCCTGAAATTCATGGTTTACTTTATGATGGTCTTCAATTCACAACCCTCCTACCTCAACTTCTCAAAGGCTCTGATTTACAAGATGTATACTACAATGTCTGGCTTTCCATTAGTAGTCTTTAAATTGGCAGGTACAAGATTTTAATGAAACTTCTGTGTTTGAAGATAACAATGCTATCCTCAGAACCATATAAACCTAGAGAGTTTATCATCTTGACCATCATTTCTGAGACCTGTGTCATGATCAGAGTAAGCTGTAATCTGGGAGAACCAAGTACCAAGAAGTGAAAGTTTGAGACCCATGTAAATGAGTCTACCTAAAGTCTGGGTCACAGAGTGCAGCCAGGAATCACTGAAAAAAGGCAGTCCAAATACAATTTACTCAAGTAAAGCCTAAAAGTGGACATGGCTTGTGTAGGTCTAAAGGTCTAAAATGAGGAATGGAATGCTTGCTTCCCACTGTTTCAGAGAGCCAAAGTCAGAAGATCAACGCTATATTGAAGAGTGGAATAAAATGTCAACTTTTCAGGAGAAAAATTAAAAATCAAAAGAAAAGCATTAGGATTAGACTATCTCTTTAGCCTTAAACAATGGCAATGTAAACTATGGTTACCATGGAAAAGATGCTGAAAAAAATCCTTTAAGTATGAACTTTTATTTTTAATTAGTATTTACTCCTAAAGCTCAGGATAGTCATTTCCTGCTTGGAAGATTAAATCTCAGAAATGGCCAATTAATGACTTTCAGGATAAAAAGCCATACAAAAAAAGAAGAGAGAGGAATTTATGAGTAAAGTGGAATTCTTTATTTAGCTTTGCCTAATGCTATAGACAAACACAACAATAGTATGCAGAGTCCTATCTGTCCTTCATCTTGTATATTCAAATAATATATAAGCATTTAAGATTTAGCAGGAAATTTAGCCATAATTTACCCAAAACATTCTCCTTAAGTTACTCTTCAAACACATCAATTTATATCAGTCATTTCTTTTCAAATGTGGCACTATACTGGCATGTGTGCTTTTGATTTCCTATTTTGTCACACCTACTCATTAGGTGAATGTAAGCAAGTAGCTAAAGCATTCTCATGCTTCAGGCTCAGCTGAAAAAAGTTATAATAATTTCCAAATCAAGTTTATGAGAAGTAAGTGGCATGTTAGAATATGTGTATGTTGCATATACATATTTATTTGGGTATCTACACATGTGTGTATGCATGTAGAAGCCAGAAGTCGGTGTCAAGTGTTTTTCTCGAATGCTCCCAGATTATTTTTTGAGACAGGATCCCTCACTGATCTGAGCTTCACTGACTAGCAAAATTAGTTGGTCATTGAGCTCTGAGAATTTTCTTTTCCTTCTCTGTCAACAATCCCTTAGAAATGGTATTTTCATTTCTAAGCTGACACACCCAGATTTTTCTATGGGTCCCATGAATCCAGACTCAATCCTCATGCTTGGGCATCAGATATTTTACTAACTGAGATCTCCTCCACACACTTATGAACACATTTATTGAAGAGTAATTTAATATTATCAATAATATCTTATATAAGTTGAGTAATACTGATTATAGGAATAGGTAAGTCTTCAGATTCAGTGACTTAATATACTGGAAGCTTATTTTGTGTTATTCAATACATGTGCTCATTGTTATATGGTGGGTTTGCTTCCTTACAATACTAACCAGAAAAAAGTTCATTTCCATTCTGTAGCTCAATCATCCTGAGAATCTGATGAATCCTTTGCTTTAAATCTATCAGAAAAGGAAATAGAAAGGCATAACTGTAAAGGTCTACTTTGATGGAGAAAGGCATAGTGTCTATAGATGGTCCCTTAAGACAAATTAGTTACATACTGCACGTAGATGAAGAGAAACGTGATGTAGCTCCCCATGGATTATCTTCCTCCTATACATGCACTTGTGCCTCAGCTATCTGATTTAAGCTTCCATCCTTTCATAAAATTGAGGCAAGCTGTAGTAGTTCTGAACAATACTCTCTTTTCTCCAGAAGACTCATTATGAGGCTATTTATAATCCATTCATCCATGAACCAAAAGGCAAATGCCTTTCTTCCACACCCTGATACCCAGCATGCAATGTTGCTACATGGACAGGATAGTCACCATACAGAAACCCCCCTGGACAAAGAGAAGATTGTCCAGCACATGGAAGTTCCCACTTCAGGCTGGACATGAAATTATGCTAGGCAGGGTGTAGACCTTGGCAATGACAGAAACTCTCTGATGAGACTTTAGCTTAGAATTTCATTGTCAAAATGATTCTTTCAAAGTTCCCACGTTTCTGATCTACTAGAGAATTCTGTGAGTTAATAAAGATGCCCACCCAATTTTCCTTTAATCTTCATAAAGAATAGAGCACATTGTTTAGCAGAAGTTGGAATGGGGCTTTTCCAATCCTATTTCATCTGATTGAGTTCTAGTGCATTAAGATTTTTTCAACCCTGTCAGCCTTTTGGTTTTGAGGATTTAATCTACTCTCTTTTATTTAAGCTTTCAAAGTAGTACATTCTTATCAGAATTTATTCCTTTCTGGTAGCAGCTCATAAGATATCATAAGAAACAATAAGTAGAAATTCTAATATTCTGTGTTTCAAACGTCCGGTCCGAGAGTCACAGCCTTGAAGGCATATGACCTAATTATAAACAGGAACAGTTATATCAAAAGTATGCTACTCTAAAACATGGTTGTTTATTTTTCTCAACCTTTAATGTCTGTTTTTATCATCTCCCAATGTTGAAATTAATACTACATATTTTTGAAAATATCAACTCTATTTCCAGTACTGATTTGTCTAGGTAACAGCAGTGGTAGTACAATAAAAATAATTTCAAATACGGTATTATTTGTTTTCAACTTGTATTCTATCAATTTCTGTAAGATGCAAAGTTTGTGTACTGGTCTGCAAGCAGGCAAGAAATAAAAGTATGAAGGCTTCAATTAGTTCCTTAAGACAAAGAAAAAGCATACCTCACATTATTGCCTTTTATGTTTCAGTGATAAGAGAAAGTTACATGACCAAACTGAGACATAGTCATTACACACACATATACACACACATATATATCTGGGCAGTTATCTTCTAAGTTTCCCTGCTTTTGTTTTCTCTCATTTACAGTCTATTCTTTTAAGAGCAACCACAGTCATTTCCTTTATTGCTTAATATAGTTGGTCATCGATATTCTTTGAAAGATACATATGTCTTCAGAAGTGGTGCATATAATATTTCCAGCACTTTTTTGCATCTTGAAAATTCTCACTCCCTATACTATTCAAATCTTTCCTGAATCATGCCAGTTTTGATCAGGTCTAAAGCTGTAAGTCTGGCTGAG
Source organism: Sigmodon hispidus (assembly GCA_004025045.1). Lineage (NCBI taxonomy): Eukaryota > Metazoa > Chordata > Mammalia > Rodentia > Cricetidae > Sigmodon > Sigmodon hispidus. Next base: position 22,612 of record PVIH01005193.1, read on the forward strand.
ATTTTATTATTCTCTATCTATCACAGTGACCTTGATTTAGATGTGTCTCTTTCATAGCCTATTTCTTGTAAAGCAAGAATTTTGAGTCTTTCACTATTGCAAGGCTTCAGCTCATTCACAATAACTTCAAAGTCCTGCACATGCTCAGTGCTCTCGTGACACTCCTCTGGGAACTCTTGGTTCTTACCTCCTCTTTGCCACTCTACTCCAATTTCAAGGGCCTCTCGCTTTAAAAAGATTCTGAGAATTTAAACTCAGGTGTGTTCTCACTGCTGTTTCCATCTTTGATCTTAGGTCCCAGATAATTCCAGAGTTTTTTATTTGTGTTATACAGAGACAGTAGAATACCTCCTATGATTAACTCTGGCAGAGAATATTTACTTGGCATCACTGTTCTTCAACCCACAGCCAGAATTTCTTTTCTTTGGGGATATTCATGGCCACTGCACATATCTTGTATTTATTATCCATCTCCACTTACCATCAAGAATTCAAATTAAAAGTAGATATTATATAAGTATAATTTAGGGTCTAGAATACTATTGATCTCATAATTGGTACATAATGAATTATCTAAATATACTGCCATGCTAATTCTCTTGAGACTTACATATTTTTCTACTAATTAAAGCAAGTATTCTGAGCTATGCAGATTAGGCCTTGAACCTAGTAGTTTCATGAAAGTACTTTTATTTTAAATTAATAAAATTTGTCCCACTAGTCATTTTATTTGTCTTGCTTTCACTCTCATATGAAGAATTTTTCCCACAATTGTGCAAAAACAATGTGAGAGTAAGCCTGTTGATGCATAAGTCCAAGTCCAACCATATTCAAAAATGAGTGCACTTTAATTATAATAATAATATTAATAATAAAGCAATTCATATTATTAGTTATATAGTCTGAACTAAAAATTTGTCATGTTTTAATGATCATTGTTTGGTTATAAGTATCCCAAGGCTTTTCCTAATTTAGTCATTCTAAAATTCACATTTTAATTGAAAATTGTGAATTTTGATGTTAGTTCCAGATATACTGCATTTCAGCAATTCTTTAAGAACAAGGAAGCAAAACTACTTTGGGGATTCTCAGCTACCCCCTTATAAAATACAGAAAATTCTACGAGTATATAGTGAGTCAGCTCCCAAAACATTCCTCCATGTTGTGAACTGGATTTGCATGGTAAAACACAGCACGACAGTATGTGGTGATACATTATTTGTAATCTAGTAAAGATTCCCTAAATGACAGAGCCAGCCACAGAGTTAGCCAGAGAGGTCAGGCAGTGGTGACATATACCTTATCATGCAGGAGGCAGAGGCAGGTATCTGACTGGATCTCTGTGAGTTCAAGGCCACACTAGGCTAAAAGAGATTACTCCAGGTCAAAAGAGAAACAGAACCATGTGATGGTAGAACACACCTTTAATTCCAGCACTTGGGATCCCATGCCTGTGCTACAAGTACTTGGGAAATACACTGGCTTTTAATCCTGGTACCAGGAAAGTTGAAACAGGAAGTGACATGGAGCGCAGAGAAAGGAATATAAGGCAGGAGTGGGCAGGAGTTCTGCCCCTTTCCATTTTTGCCTGTGCTTCCTGTCTCTTCCCCTTTCAGTCTGAGGATTCCTGGAGACCGGATCTACCCCTTTCAGTCTCAGGATCCAGAGTGGTGAGAAGCGGCTGTGGCTTGTTCCTGTGTCTCTCTGATCTTTTAGCATTTACCCCAATATCTGGCTCTGGATTTTTATTAGAAGACCTAGATTTGTGCAACAACACACAGTAGTTTCCCCCTGGAATACAAACCACTTCCCCTAGAAGCTACATCAGCTCAAGTGAATAAGAACATGAACAGCACTGTATGAGGGATTCAATCCCTCATCAGTTCTAGATTACAGGTAGATGTCCTCTAAAATACTGTTTTAAAAGTTTAAAAGTTGGGAAATATTTTATTCTCCACAAAAATTAAACAATATGAAAAAATTGGATGAAAAATCCCTTTATATTTGTCTAAGTAATTTGATTAATTTGGAACTCACGCTGTGAAAAAATAGCTAATAAAACAATAAAAAGTACAGCTGTTCTGGCCATACAGATTGGCTTGTTGACCGAATGCCTTGCTTCATTCCATGCCTTTAGTAGAAGCCTCTTTGTGTGTTCACCTACTAGGTCAAGGCTTCATTGGTCCTCTCCTCATCTTCAAAATATTTCTTATTTGATTTAGTGCATATCAAATTGAAAAGCCTTTTAAAACCTTTTCAGTATTGTGTCTTGTCAATGCATTTATCTATCTAAAATATCTTTCAGTGTGACTTCCTCAACATTAATCTCATCTCCTTAATTCAGTAATTTCAAAATCTCATGCAGTTCTCAAACCAGACAGTGCAAGCAGCACATTCACATCAAAAGAATTTTTAAATAATGGAAAAGTTTTTCTTTTAATTCATTGACTTTGTACATATGTTAATTTAGTAAAAGAGTTTTCCATGCATGACGCTTTATATTTGGTGTCTACAAGACATAGGAACTAAAAGGAGATGTGGTCTCTCAATATCTGAGTTTAGGAGAAACAAATTCTGGAAATTTAGAATTTATAAAATTCATTCAAGTAGGTTCTTAAAATGATATAGAAGGTGGGGTCAGATGCTTCATGTCTGTAATCTTCTCACTCAAGAAGCTGAGGCAGGAGGATTGTTGTGATTTCAAGGATTGCTTGAGTGAACTCCAAACCAGCCTACACCATAAAAGAAGACTCAAACAACAAAATATCTAAAATTAATAAATAAATGAAGACACATAGGATATGACAATTTCTTCCAGCTGAAATAACAATGAGCATCATCAAAAAGATACATATTCCTAGCCCAGGGGAAGGGATAGATTTTATGGGAGTAGAACACCATAGCTGAATCAGAAAATAGATGAGAAACTACCATTTTAGTGCCCACAGGTGAGAGGCTAATTCACAATGACTCAGGCATTACTGATAATCTTTTAAGATAGATTAAAACAGATACAGAAGGATGGAGCAAATATAATCCCCGGAAAGTATGGGTATTCAGATTTTCTGTTTACTTCTATCATTTCTGCTGGCTAGAAGTCCAAGATGAGAGTGCTCACATAAATTCTGGTGAGTATATATTGTCATTCAGCTTCAGTTTACAAAGGTTTAGAAAATGCAAATGCTGTGGGGGAAAGATTACAGTAATTTTGAGGGATTTGGATAGAGTTTAATCTACAGATAGAACTTCTCAAAATTGAAAATAAGGAACAGCTAGTCTTCTGTAACTTCACATGGTGGGTGAGATAGCTGAGCAGATAAAAAGAGATGCCAGACACTGATGCAAGCCTGAGCCTTGAGAAGAAGCCATGTAGTGGTGAAATGGGAGAACCCCCTCGACAAACTTGGGAAAACAGCCCCAACGCCCCTTACTTTAAAGACCTAAGTCAGTCATGAGTATAAACATTGGAAAATGCCGCAGTAGGTAGAGAAATACGTTTATTTTTTTTAAATTAAGTTTCCATGTTACTCAACTATAGTCAGTAGAATTTGAGAGGTACATATGCCAACTTCTCATTCTGAATAAACATAGGCATGTTCTGCCCTCACTTTACTATTAGTGTTGCATCTAGACTTTAACTAAAGTCAATTTCCATAACACATTTTTATCTCATTTATTTTTATGCTTGGGAAACTTTTATTGATATAACATATTGCTAAGCAAAATAAATACCAATAGAAAGAAATCCCATTTATTTTTCTAAGGTGATATGTAAATGTACATTTGGGGTGCTAATACTAATAGTATTGAGTCTGTATAAATCCACACCTATATTATGAATTTTGATAAATAATTACTAAACAAAATAGTTTTATAAGTTACTCTCCCCACATTGATAAGCAAAGGAATGTTTTTGCCATTGTCTCAGTATTAAAATAGCACTTTTTTTTTTTTATCAAAAAGACCATGTCAGTGAGTCTATGTTATTTTCCACTTTTATAAAATATCAGCAGAAAAAGTTGTTCACAAAATGAGGAGACAAGAATGTGAAGGTTACTTTCACAGAAATGTCAGAATTCTGACTTCTGTCCAGCATTCATGCCAAAATTCACATGGTGATCTATCATCAAATGTTATTTTAATGACCTACCAGTTGACAACTAGATTACATTTGCCTTTAGATCTGTTGAAAACTAGGGAACCACCTGCCTGGAGAAAATGAGGGAGACCTAATCACATCAAGAAGCCTGGTGACCAACCACAGACGTTAAAGGAAAAACTGAAGGGCATTTTTATTCATTTATATTCTGACAGCAGAGAAGAACCTCACATATGTGTCACTGAGACCAAAAAATAAAATCAGGTTCAACAATAGAGTTCACAGCACGAACATGGCCAGACACATACATATGCCTCATCAATGCTCATCAAAACACTCAAATTAATACCAACTAATATGCTGAAGCAATATCTATCATTACAAGTAATATATAACCATTATTAAAGTGTGGAAACTGAGGCTTCATGAAAGAAGCTTTGCTAAGAGAAAAAATAATTTTACAGTTTTTTTTCCTACTTGGGGTATTTCTTTGTTCAGCCCATTTCTCTTTTAGGAAGTCATAAATAGTAACTTGATTTTTAATAGAAATGGTGGGCTGCGATGTACAAAGAAGACTCTGTAGTAGTAATTTCTACTTTTCCCTTCAAAAGAACTATGAGGAGAGAAACAGTAAAAGGGAAACCCTAAGTCACACCATTGAGCTGAGCCAACTAATTCTAAGATGTGTAAGTTAGAGCAGGACGTTCAGCTCTTGCTTTGAGGTTAATTCAAATGGATTTCCCACCTCTTTCCTGTTAGAATCCTCATGTTATAAATAATATGAGGGAGTTTCTTTACCCCAGAACACTTTCTTACAATATTTTAAGACCTGGGCTTACTAGGCACTAGATACAATGAAGTCTTATACAGAAAAAACTTAAAAACATAAAAGCAAAATACCCCAAATAGATGGGATAAAGAAATATACCAGAGTAAAGCTGACTTCCCCTGTGTCTTTGTGATAAATAGAGCAGGTAAAGGAACCTCCTTCTTATCTTTCAAGTGATCCCAAAAGTGCAACTTAGAATTTGTTTCGCAGAAAATTAGTAAAAAAAAAAAAAAAAAAAAAATCACAAGAGACTTCTAAAGATCACCAATAGATTTTAGTTTCTAATAGTAACGAAAGGAAGAAAAAAAACCTCAACTCTCACTCACTATCAATTGATGACAATCAATTGGTTCTCATAAAAATCAGTGTTTGAGGACCAAAGACTTCCAAAACATAACACATGATTGACAGATTGAGTAGTATTATGTGTGTGTGTGGCATACATACTATCTCTATATATCCATACATAAAGATATATACATACATGTCTTTTACTTTGCTATAATAGCTTAATTTCTCAAAAGTAATTTTTAAAAATATGTAGTTATTTTTTTCATTGCACTCCTAATACCTGATCACATCCATTATATGCCAAGAAGACACACACGTGCACACACATACACACATACAATCTCAAAAACATACTTCTTTTGATCTTTGAAATAGAAAAAGAGAAAAAGAGGAAGTGTTCAGACTGGGACAGATGGTGGATTTGACTGCATCTACCATAACCATATAGAATTCGGTATCATTCTACTAGTCTTTTGTAAAGGATTAAATTGGAGTACTTACTAACTGATGACTTTGTATCAGAAAGTCTCAGAACTGTTAAGAGGATTCAACATGAGGAAGATGTTGAATTGATTAAAATATTGTGTGCTGAGAAGGGTAGTAGAGTAACACATGTCTAGAGGATTTTCTCAATTCTTCAATCTTTTAACAGAGATTATTCTGATCTACCTAGCTGCTATTCATCTTGCTTGTGGAAAAGTGAGAAAAATAAAATTGCCTAAGGTTAGTTTCAGATTAAATTCTAACTAGAGAATAGACATGGATGTAGTCTTAGAGTTATCACGATAAAAAAAAAATAAGAAAAAAGAACTGCTAGAATAAAAATGCAGAACACGGTGTGTCAAACAAGAACAGGGTACATATGTGTGACTAAGCTTTGACTATGCTGTCACATGACCTCTAGGACATAACCCAGTTTTCTTTTCTTTTTTTTTTAACTTTATTTATTTATTTATTTATTTATTTATTTATTTGCCTTGGTGTTTGCCTGGAACTGGAACTACAGACAGTTGTTAGCTGCCATGTGGGTGCTGGGAATCGAACCCGGGTCCTCTGGAAGAGCAGACGGTGCTCTTAACCGCTGAGCCATCGCTCCAGCCCCCTTAGTTTTATTTTCAAAACTCACAGCTTTGTTTGTGTGTGTGTGTATAAAACATGAAATGAAATTATAACTCATCTCACAATGTGAAAAATATGCACATAACACATATAACATAGAAGAGAACTTAAGTGCCTTGCAATGGTTGCTCTATTCAGAAGCCTTGGGAAAATGGTATAAATTTAATTATCAAAGGAGTCCTGTGTGTTAACTGGTTCCACCATTTTTTTTATAAGCCATTTGTCTTTTTATGAATAATGTTCCCAGGAATTAGGAAAAGAAAAATCTGTTTCAGTTTCTGTGAATACACATTCATCCTATCTGCACGTACTGGTAAGAACTCTCAGAGGGATCAAGCTCAGTATCCTTCTTTAAACCCCACGTGGATGGATGTAAAGTCAGGCTCTGGAGTCAAAAAAAGAAAAGCTTAGTCATCAAACAGTGTGAACAGTTTTCAAGGTAGTTATGAAAGCCTGAAACTAGCCAACATGAAATAACTCAGTGTCTCAGAATTCTTGTCTCTAGTAAGGTCTATTTTTACCTTGTTTTTTTTTTTGTTCATAGTTTCACCAGTCATAAAGTTTTAGTATGAAGTAAAGAAGAAACAACTCTAATCATTTTTTTAACCACAAAGTTATCATTCCTGTCTTCAATGATCCAAGTTATGTGAATGAAACTCATGCACTAATTGAAAAATAACCAGAATTGAATCATTAAATGTTTATGTGATATACTTTCTGGCTGATAACACATGATTTAAGTGTTACTTCAGAGTACCACTAAACCAAAGAGATGCCCCAGAAGGGGATGCTTGCTTAAGAGAAAAGAATATTTTAATGACAGCATATAAAGCAAATGCCATGCAGAATATGCAGGGAAGTCTGATGTCTTTTAACCCCTTTGGGTATTATTCACTGTCAATGGGGTAGTTGTTCTCCAATTATCCTAAATTCCAAGACTTATGATTTCTATACTCACCTTGACTTAACATGAGAAATGTGTTTGTGTCTGTAGCATGCAAATCCACATAAATCCTGAGGATTTAAATAATTTCTACTTGAAATTTTACCTAATCATAGCAATGTTGAGCTTTTGTATATAAAGACTTAAATGCATATACAAATATGAATACATATAAAGGATAATGTAAGTAGCAATATCTATCATTTGGTTGGCTTATGGTTTGCAGTAATAAGCCTTAGAAGCAGCACATTTTTCTGTGGTAGTTATCAAAGTGGATTTTGGTAGCACATGGTTCTATTCACTGTGAAAATATTAGGCCTGGGATAGAACTGAGAGCTGAAAAGGTGGCGGCTATAATGAAAATGTGATTTAAGACTGTATTCCATATTCAAATCAACTGTGATACAAGACTTAGTTGGTATGGTAGAGTTTTGACACATGTTGCCTTTGTACTAGAAGAACTGCCACTCACCCATCATTAGACCTTGTCAGTTCTACTCTGGGGCCTCTTTGATATCCATTTCCTGAGGTGTAAGTAGCTGACTTGGAGATATGGGAATCCTTTGTTATTACAAAGCGAAACTATTTATCTTCAGTGAAAACTGGCAAGTAGTAGAGCCTCATGTTTTACTTCCACCTCTGACACTCACACTCCACTTTTTATCTCAGTATTTAAGCACTTGTGAAAATACATCACTGACACACCCCTGGTGTGAGGCAAATAGTAGAGTCATTTGGCGGCCTTATGAAGAGGGGATATAGGAAAACTGGACAGTTTATCCTTGTATTTATCTTTCTTCCAAGGTCTCTTAAATGTTTTCTGTCTTGGCTATTGCCATAATGGTAGTTGTACTAAAGAACAAAGATTATTTTTGTTGAGTGTTTTGTAGGCGGACATGTATAAATAACTCTATTCAAACAAGAAATAGCATGGCAAATTCACTGTTTTTCTGCTTTTTCTACTAATTACACTGAGTTTAAATATAAGCTAATTTATAATAGAGAGGAATAGGGATAGATGGACTAGAAAACTCTGTCAATTATAGACTGTGTAGAATAATTGTCATTTACCTAGACAAAATAACTGCTCTCCAAATTTACATATAAAAATGTGCAAATAAATCCAGAGGTACGAGGGATGTTTTCTGAGTTAAATTTCACATAATTTGGAGAACAAAGAGCAAAGTAAATCAAGTTAAAAGAAAGGAAGAGAAAGTATCTATGAAAAATAGTTGCCATGGGCCAAGAGAAGGTAAATTGGTCAGCAGGGAAGAAGCAGGTTTATAGACATCACTCTGTAATGGTTCATAGCCTACATGTTCAGGATTCAGCTAAGGGACCCTCAGAAACTGAATAGGTTATGACTAAGATGTGTAATATCTGAATCACTAGACTAAGAAGAGATTGTCCTTTATCAGTAGAAATGCATGTCCATTGACCCATTAAGATCCTGAAAAGAATTATTTTTAAGATGTAAAATTTATTCATTCTTTCTCTGTCTGTCTGTCCTCTCTCTCTGTCTTTGTTCTTATATCTTCTCCTGCCCCGTACATCACAGCTTTTGATCTTCAGACTTCAGGCTCGCACATCATTAAATAACTGGCTTTCAATATTGTCTAGTTTACAAATGGCCTATCCACATCCACAATGTATTAGCCAGTTCTTACAGTAAGTTTTTATAGTAAATCTCCTTTTATCACCTGTGTCTCTCTATCATATTTCTCCCATTGGTCCTACTTCTCCGGAGATCCCTGATTAACAGCTTTGTGACTTATCAAAAAACTCTATCTCTAATATTTCACATCCTTCTAACTTCCCATTTCCATCTCTTGTTTTGCCAAATATTATACAAGAGCACTTAATCTTGTGTGACTTGCTGAGTTACAGCTAAAGTTCTGCCCAAACATATACCAGATTCAGATTAGCTTATAGAAACCCTTTCACTAATAGTTCATCTTGTGGGAATGTTGCTAAAGATGAGATTCCAGAGTCTCATTAACTAAAGCTAGGCTAAGAGTTGAATTGTTGCAGTAGTAAAGTTATACTGAATACCTCTACAAATATCCTATCATATTGTACCAGGTGAAGAATATATACTTTCATGATGCTAATTTAGTAATCAATAGTGAGAAAATTTTCACTCTATTTAGAATAATAACCTATTGTCACACTGAATTAATATTAATAGCCCATTAAGAGCCTGCTATTGTGTGGAAAGTTAATAGTTTCATTTTTATATTAAGGTTTTTACTTCTAGTTCAGTAACTAAAAGAGAGGTACTCACAAGTTCATGGCAGACATAGCCCTTTTTAACTGTTACAAAGTTCAGGAAAAGTACAGGAGTCAAGCTGTTTACTGCTTACATTGAATAAAACACTTGTCATAATCTCCCCCACTGATGTCTAAGCCACAGGGAAAGGGAAATAAAGCAGATATTTCTAATACTAATTAGTTTGAGCTATATAAACATTTAATACTCACTTGTTATTTAAATAAATAACAATTCAAATCTATGGTCCTTATTAAAGGGGAAAGGACTTGGCCAAACATCAAATGTGAATTTTCTATACTAACTTCCTGAATTGCAGTTAATGCCCCATTTTCAGAGAGGAACCAGATTGCTTATACTATACACAAAAAAGTAAGATGACAGCATCACTAATTTCCAGCTCCTTCCATGTGGAAGATCTCCAGAAATTCCAAAAAATTACTCCCAGAGAGCAGAGGTATCCTCCACATGGTGTTAAATGGGTTTATTGTATAACAAAAACTGGCAAAAAAAAAAAAAAACCTCCCACATTATTTAGTTCAGTCTATACAAGATCAAACTTTAGACACCTGTGTTTCCCGGAGGACAAAGAGAGTTTCCAGAGCAATTGGAAAGCCTTATTACTTTCACAAACAGTTCCGGCAACATTTTGATAGATGCATTTTTATTTATAAACTTTGGATAGGGTTTTGTGCTATCCTCAAAGGCCTGGACATTTTTTTAAAGATTCCTGTTGGAGCTTGGGTGATATTAATTTCCACCAGTGTTCTTATCTATCTGAGCCCATGTCCTTACCACTTGATCCTTCGGTCTATGAACTCCAAGGAGCCCTTGTCTAGTGGGTTCCAGGTCCAGCAAGAAAAGCTGATGTGAATAAGTGTTTCTGTGTTTCCTAAATATCTGGAAAGAACTTAGGAGGAAAAAAGTGAACAGGGCAAGATTAGAGTCTCTTTGAACCCCACTGTGATCAGAACTCTGGCTCTGATGATGTCATTTACACATCGGTGTCTATCTCTCCTGTTATCACTAGTCTACAGAGACTGCTTCAGTTAAAACATCAGAAAGTCCTTTATGACGCAGTATGCACAAGCTGTCAACAACCAGTCTCCTTATTTGTCCTTCTGTCCTGCTCTCTCTCTCTCTCTCTCTCTCTCTCTCCCTCCTTCTCTCTTTTTTTCTCTCTCCCTCCTGTTCTTTCCTCCTCTCTCTCCCCTTCTGTTTAGTTTTACTAACACAGACAAGCTCACTGTGTAGTTCAGTTTTAATCATGCTAGCACACTCTGCTGTACACTGGCGACATCACAGCATGATATGTTGCCCCTGACACTGCTGTCTGCTCCAGATGACTAACTTAGAGTTTGTGCCCATCTTTTTTTTGGGGGGGGTCTTTGGAATAACTCAGCAGCCCTTTTTGCTCACAAGATCATGTATTATAAGTGTTCCCAAGGCAAACATTTTTTTCTTGAGGGTTTTCCAACATGTTCTCTAGCACTGGAGAGATGACCTGAAATTACTTGTGAACTTAGCTGATAAATTTTGTCTTCTGAATATGATATATTACCAATCAATTTATTTCCCATTTCAATTAATACTCATTTTTCTCTACCTTGCAAAGCCCATTGAAGCATTTGTTACTAGAATAATATCATAACTACTGGTTTGGGCACTTGAATTTAAAATAATTTAAGCATAATAGAAGAAAGTATCATTGGAATATTTTAGTGCTTAAAAAGTAATGCCTCTACATTTTACCCGCTTGAGTATAAAAAAAGATAGCCTCATTTGTTGACAAGATTTTTGGCAATAATGAGTGTCTCATTAATAGTGCCTACTGAATTTTGTACATTTACTTTAAATACATATAAGGAAATAACTAAGATGAAGAATACATTTTTATTCAAAATTATTAAAAAAATTAGTAAACATTTCTAAAATTAAAATCCTTCAGAAGTATGGGGCAGCATCAGTCTTCCTTGTCACTTCTATGCATTGTGGAGAGAAACACAGAGCAAAAGGTGCCAGGAGAGATGGCAAGCAAATAGGGAACACCAGCCTCTCCCTGGAGCGTTCTTCCTAGATCTGACATTAGCAAAGACTTCTTAAAGTGGGAATCAACAATATTTTGTTTAAGAATCTGGTAATAAAGCAGAGTATGATGTAAGTCCCTCCAACACAAAGTAACCATATGCAGAACCATAGTGCACATGTGTTTTATACTGATTGCTTTCAATAGTGAACTGGAGAATATAAACCTCAGACTCGTAGACAAAACCATTAAAAATGCATTGACACGTACTCATTACCTTGAAGAGCACCAATGGGCATAGGCATTGCTGAGAGCCCTGGGAAGAACTTCTGCTGTGGTTGCGACTGTACCAGGCAGAATCAATTTCAGCTGAAGACAGTGATATCCCACTTCCTCCTTCTGGATCATCACAGTTCACCTGTGAATCTCTCTTGTCTTTAGCACAAAAACATAGCTCCTGTTTTCCCCTTTCTCTATAATAAAAGGTGAAGTATTGAAGAGTCTCATCTGAGTTTGAAGTACTAGTAACCAGTTTAACAACACTTTCATTTACCATTATGATCTCAAAATTAATGTTGATATTCATAGAAATCAGAATGTTAAAACAAACAAACAAATCAGAAACAAAATCCTAACTTGAAGTTACTTATCAGAAGATACAATAGAATGACAGTAACATTCAGCCTAATGAGAAATATTTCAAAAAATATATTTACATATGTATATGTGTGTACGTTTAACATGATCTCTCATGTTATTGTCAAATAACAAAATTAATTTAAAAAATCTAACTATCCCTTTCTCTCCACAGTCTGAATGAGCCCTCTAAAGCAGTCTATTAGGCAACCGATTAAGAAGAGATTGAATCATTTTTTTGTTTGTTCTCAGATGTTGGAATTAAGTAGCTATCATGTTATTCAAGCCTGTGAACATAAAACTTTTAATTAAAATATTTAAATGAAGCAATTGAAATGACTTGAGTTAAATCTGGGAATATTTTCCACTTGAAGCAATCAGAATATAGCTCACTGTCTGCAAAATAATTATAAACTTAAGTCATAGGATTTACACTTGACCTGTAGACCTAAATCCAAATGAAGGTAATCCTCAAAGAATACAAATCTGGTCCAATATCCCAGAAAGAATGTCATCTACTGACACAAGAGAGGGGAGGTGAGAAGGAAGTTTAACGCAAGTCAGATATATTTGAAAACAGCAATCTTTCTTTACATGAACAAAATACATTTTGATAAGAATCTGGACCCCCAGGCAAATTGAACCATGGAAAATCAGCTCCCCGAGAGCTCCTGTCAGAGGCCAGTGATGGAGGGATCCTTGTAAATTCTTAATCTGTCTTTTTTTTTTTTTCAGGGCAGGACAATATAGCTCAGCTGAAAGGAAGGTCGAACTGCTGAACCCCCACAGTAGGTAACCCAGAAAGCAATCAAGCCCAGCTGGCAGGGAGTAGACGCCAACCGAAATGTTCACTGAGGTCTTTTCTCTCCCTCTGCAGGTACCACAGACAAGGGAGAATTCCTAGGACTTGTGGCTTAATTCCTCTGGCTACCACACTAATCGCACGCATCCCACAATTACTGTCTGTCTTTCTTCCTCCAGACTATCATTCTTCTATCTTGAAGCTCTGTCCCACAGGCAGACGGTCTACACAAAGGCTGGGCTAGTTATCCAGCCACCTGAGAGCCCCTTGCCTACACCAGGCTCCCCATGCTTAGTTTTCTTTATTTCCCCTGCTCTTTACCCACCTCCCCAATCTTCACCACTAAAGAATATTTAATTTGCATTCTTTCCCAGCTAAAGCAGAGTTAAGGGAATTGCTTCATTAAATGTGATGCCTGTGCAGTAGAAGGCCTAGGAAATCTGTGAACCTAATCTGAATCTCTACACAAATAACCACAGATATCCCAGATAAAGCCAGGATACCATAGAAGAATGCCCAAGGTGGCCTCTCTAGTTCAACTAATCAACAAGCAGTAACAATATGTGTCCATTAATATAAAATTTCACTGAAACAGGGAATTTGTGTTTTGCCTTCCATTCTTGATTACCTTTCCACTGTGCCATGAATGTTCTTCTATCTTTATCAATCCATAAAGAGGCTGACAAAAGAATATTCAAAGAGCCCTGCTCAGAGATTCACAGACGTCTCTTGGTGTGTCTTCTAGGACCCTAGGGTAGGTGTGCTAACCTCTTAAATACAAGATTGATTGGTTTCCAGTCCTGGAGCATCTGGAGACATCATGGAGGCAGTTTATGGTCGCCCTGGAGGTGCAAAGCACCTCCCACCGTGCAGAGGTGACCCCATCAGTAAAGTGTTAATTGGCTCTGAAGGGAGCCTCATCTGGTCAATCCAGATGGAGACACAGATTTATCTCCCTAGATTGAAAATACCTCAAAAATGCCAAACCACCTCAAAGAAGAATGGGGTTGATGCTGGGCAGTAACAGATTGTCAATATAGCAAAAGGTTAGAGACCAATCAAATGGCTTATACTTCCCCATTTACAATAATGAACAGAGTTGAGCTGTACTCAGAGCACAATAGCAATTTAACTTCTGTTTTGCTTAATTCTGAAAAATATTTTCAATGTCCATTTTAAATGTCCACAGCCTTGGGCTGTGATCAAAATACTAAACTATTGGTAGTTCATTCAATGATGGCAAATAAATCAGAAAGATCAGTGGTTTGTGTGTTAGAACTTCTATGTTTTAAGTTAGGAATCTGCTCTTTTAGAACAAGTCCACCTCAGGAGGAGCCAACAAAGTATATGAACTGTTTACTTCCAAAACCAAGCTGAAGAATCAATGACTGGTTCTGTCTCAATTCTACACTTGTTAATTTCCCATTCGCTATCCAAATGCACAGGTGTAGAGAATTATATCAGATGCTTGCCACATCCATCATAAAATAATCAACAAATGTGTGTAGTTCTTGTTCATTACACAGAAATTGCAGCCCTGGGATTTAAATAAGCAGGAAGTATGTGGCCCTCCCTTTTGGAAATGTAAAAACATGTTTTCCACTGAGAGCTGTTGTCCATTTTATCATAAGTTTAGTTATCACAATTTTAAGTACTATTTCTTGTTCTCCAGTTCCTGTACTTAGCATGTTCTTCACATTGTTTCAGTTTCTACCTTCACAGCTGCCCTGCACAGTACCTACATACTAATCATATGTAGCTACCTAAGTCTCTATATGAGGTGAACACAAAATAAAATGTTTTTAATGTTGGCATTTTAAAATAATGTATTTGTTATTCTAGATTAGAGAATAATGTTATTTATGAAAAAGTTTTAAGTATCTGCTGTTAAATTTTTGTTCATTTACTCTTAATTTACTTTCAGCTGATTCTGAAATAAACAAAATACACATGAATATTGTGCTTCATGGTGTCTTCAATAGTTTACTTTCATAGTAAGTCACACAAACACACATGTATCTATTCAAGAATTTATCATTTGCAGTGTTAAAACTTTTAAAAATATCCTTTCTTCTATATTTCTAGATTACCATCAATAGTCACTATACTGTGAGTTAACATACCAGACTATCTTCCTTCTATCTAATTTCACTTTAACACCAGACTGATCACATGGGAAGGAAGCCACAAGTGTAGTCTGTTCTTAGGTGACTTGTGAACAATGCTTACAATAGCGTAAGTTACACTCAGTTCTTGGAGACAGAGGGGATCAGCTAAAACAAAGAGAATAAGACAAGTAGGAACACAAAACCTTCTCTATCCTCTTGATCCCTTTGATGTTCTCTGTGCCCCAGCATGGATTTCCACACTGAAAGGGCCCTCACAATCATGTCTATTACTCCTGCAATACTTCACGTATTGGCAAACTGGCAAGGGCATTTTTCTCACCTTTTGGCTATTCCATTGAATAAAAATTGCTTGTGGCAAGCTCTTGCTTGAAACAAATAATATAAACACTTGGTTTCCAGGTAAAGCAAGTATTCTTGCTCTTTGAGGAGAAATTAAACATGCTTGTTTGGTGCTTATTTTCTTATGAACAGCCTCAAAAGCCACCTAATGATTGTGAAATCAGACCTTTACAGTTTGTATTTGTTGTATACAATCTGTTTTCTCTTTATGTAAATATATTTTTAGCATCTAGTTGCATGTTCTATATAATATAATACCTGCTTTAAAATTTTCATATGAACTATAGAATCTTGCCAAATTAAATGAAATAAGGAAGCATATAATGTCCATATGTAGTAGGTGATACCTTTTGTAGAGGATTTCTAGATACAAACTAGACAAGTTGAATCTAGTATTCTCAGTGAGATAAATGAAATCAGTTAGCCTTATATCTTTTATCAAAGATAAGACAGTGGTTAAAACAGAATTATAAAAGTATTTTATTATCTCTAATAATATAATATTATCTTTATAATAAAAAGGCTGATCATGACCAGGCATAAACAAAAATAAATAAATAAAATAAAATGTACACTGGAGGAAAATCTCATAGTACTGTGTTGTATACAATTAATGTTCAGCATTTAGTGTATTAGTTCTTACAGATTTATGTATAAATATAACAGGAGATGAAAAGCCTTCATTTCAGGACTATTTGGAGATGCCTCATAGTAGTCATTAAGGAAGCTTTATATTCAGTTAATAGCAAGGCTGTAAGCCAGCTCTGAGCCCAGAATAATGTCACATGCCTTTAACTCTAGCATTCTAGAGATAGAGCAGGAGAATTACAAGTTCTAGCCCAGTCTGGTATACATATCAAGGTCCTGTCTTTCAATAAAATAAAATAGAAAATCAGCATCAATCCCAAAGTGAACAAGTTATGAGTAGAAAGATATTATCAATGTGGAGTGAAGAAATTAATTCTGGTGAAGTTTCCAGATTGCCTACATTAGTTACTTTATAATATGGTAAAAATCTCACAGGAAAAATGAGGGAATAAGAGATATACTCTGGCTCAGGGTTTTATAACAAGAGTTAGCATCTTACTTTTAATGACCTAATTACAGAAAAATAGTTGATTGCTAAAACTGCTAAACTAAACAAATACATATACTTTAAAGATATCTTAACTTCAAAATCTGTTTATAAAAATATGTTGCTTAAAAAAAAGAGTTTCTGTTTTTGTCTCTACAAAAGATCAAAACCTATAAATTAGTTCCAAACAAATTTAGTTTCATTTGCCAAGGCCACTTAAACATACTCAACTTCCAAAAAGCCAGTTAAAATAATCCAACTTAAAGACCCCATAAGATCAACAATGTCCTTTAACAACAAAAAATAATAATAAAAAAACTACGTCCAATTTCCCCAAAATATTACTTGTTAATGTTTATTTTTATTACAAATAGTTAATGGTCATAGTCAATCTCTTTAAAAAGAAAGAAAAGGGAGGAGGAGGATATGATATAGGAATGATTAGAGAAGATAAGTGGATTTTGGTTTACTGATATAAACTTAAGGTCAATTTTGTTATGCTGTATGTATTTTTCTACTCTTGATTAAGGTATGATACTGATATAACTCATATAAAATTGTAATGTATAATTGAGAAATGCAGATTAATAGTCATCTATGATAACCAAACTTATAGTCATGTTAGTTAGGTTTTTTATAGGTATGCAAAGATATATTTCAATTAGATAGGTAGTCTTCAAACACTTCAAAGACATACAAAATATGATATTTAAAATATTTTAAAAACTTAGACTTTTCTAGACAGTGAGACAGGTCTGCTCCTAGCAACACCAATGTATTTCAAAAAAAATGATAGGCATTAAAAAAACTTCATATAAAATTTACTTTGTGGCAACAGTCACTAGACAAAAAAACTGTTCTGATATTGACCGCTTGATCGCATGCTGTATAAACTGGACATGCAGGTTCCAAAAAAAGTGGTCTCTAAACTTTGGCAGAATAAGCCGAGATGGTCCTTCAGGTTCCTGCTTTGCAAAAAAAAAAAAAAAAAAAAAAAAAAAAAAAAAAAAAAAAAAAAAAAAAAAAAAAAAAAAAAAAAAAAAAAAAAAAAAAAAAAAAAAAAAAAAAATTGTCAAGCATCCTTCTAGACACAAGGAGAAGCAACTGATAGATTGTGTCAGATTTCCTACATCATAACAGGTATGCCAGAGACTTTGAGCCATAAAGACTAAAGATGTTGCCCCAACATTACAAAGGAACTTTGGGTGACTGTCCAGACAAACAGTTGTCATCTCTGTTATTTTCTACACTTTGGAAGTTGCTTACACTTCCTGTTTATTTACATAATAATATATCCTTCTGTGGTCTTTGATGTGGTTAAAGGTTTAATAATTATAAATATAGTTCTTTTTGGTTTAAAAGATATATTAGATATAAAACTTTAGACTCACAATGATAAGATAGATAATAAAATATTCTCTTTAATTTTATAAATACAAATAGACTAGATATTGTGACTGTAATTTCTACTTAAAAGCTGTTCTAATTTTGCTGTATAAAAATTAAAACCTTTCTTTGTAATTAGACAGAAAAAAGGAAATGTTCTCTATATGATGTAAATAAAGGACTGTTTTGGCCTATGTCAAACACCGTAGAAGTGAGTAGAGAATCAAAAGACAGACAGGTAGAAGGAGGGCAGAGTTAGTCAGTCGCTATCGGACCCCTAAAGGAAGAACATGTAAGAGATACAGCTGAGCCACAGGCTGGGCCACGTGGCAGGTAAATTAGTAAAAATGAGTTAATTTAAGATAAAAGAGCTAGCTAATAATGTACTTGAGATATGGGCCAAACAATATAATGTAATATAAGTGTCTGATTCATTTCTTTGGGGGATAAAAGCCGCCCGGGCCAGGTACAAACCTCGGGGCCCAAAAGGGCCTGGAGAAACTTTTTACAACATAAAACTGTACAATGGAAAAAAAAAGAAAGCATCTTCAAAAATGAATCTGGCATAATTGAATGTCAGGATGGAGAAGACTGCAAATAGATCCATATCTATCACCCTAAACAAAACTCAAGTGTATCAAAGGAAGACCTCAACATAAATCCAATTACACTGAACCTGACAGAAGAGCAAGAAGGGTAGGAAGCAGTCTTGAATGCACTGGCATGGAAGACCACTTCCTAAATATAATACCAATAACACAGACAGTGAGAGCAACAGTTAACAAATGGAACTTCCTGAAACAGAAGTTTTGTAAGGCAAAGGACATGGCAAATAAGCCAAAATGACAACCAACAGAATGGGAAAATATCTTTACCAACTCCATATCAGAAAAAGGACCAATCTCCAAAATATATAAAGAACTCAAGAAACTAGACATCAATATGCCAAACAATACAATTTTTAAAAAATGGGCTACAGTTCTAAACAAGGAACACTCAACCGAAGACTCGCACAAGGCCCTAAGACATTTAAGAAACTGCACAACATCCTTAGTCATCAGAGAAATGCAAATCAAAATGACTCTGAGATACCATCTTTTTTTCCCCTCTCGCATTCCTTCTCTCAGCCCTCCTCCAGCCTCTCTCCTCCCGCCTGACTCCCCCCTCGCCATTGCTCACTCCACAGAGAAGGCAAGGAATCCCAAACTGAGTCAATTTAGCCTGCCATATCCAGTTGAGGTAGGACCAAGTCTCTCACTCAAGTATCAAGGCTGAGAAGGGTGTTTTCCCGCTAGGCATGGGCTTTAAGAAGCCAGTTCATGAACCCAGGATAGACTCTGGTTCCATTTCAAGAGGCTCCAGAAACTGCCCATACCTTTAGACTGTCATCTATATTCAGGGGGTCCAGATCTGTTCTGTGAAAGTTTTTTAGCTGTTTTTTTTTTTCAGTCTGTGAGCTCCCAAAAGCACAGGACAGCCTACTCCATAGCTCTCCCCATTGTGATCCTGACCCCTCTGCTCATGTAAATTCTCCTTTCTCTCTTCAGCCAGACAAGTAGCTCAGCCTGGTGTTTAGTCTGCTTCTGTCTCCATCAGCTGCTGAGTAAGGTTTATAATGGCAATTAGTGTGGTCATTCACATGATAATAGGGAAAGACCAGTTTGGGCACCCTCTCCACTATTGCTTGGAGTCTTAGCTGGACTCATCCTGTGGGTCCATGGGTATTCCCTAGTATCAAGTTTCTCTCTAATCCCACAATGGCTCCCTTTATCAGAATTTTCACTTCTTTGCTCTCCCTCTCTGTTACTCTCCCCTCAACCCCCTACCCTGAGATACCATCTTACACTTGTCAGAAAAGCTAAGATCAAAACACTGATAACAGCATTTGTTAGAAAGGATTAGAACAAGGGAAACTCTCCTCCACTGTTGGTGAGAGGGTAAACTTGTAAAGACAATTTGGAAATTAGTATGACAACTTCTCAGAAAATTGCAAATCAATCTACCTCAAGAACTAATGATACCACTTCTGGGCATATACCCAAGGGATGTTCAATCATACCACAAGGACACTTGCTCAACTATGTTCATAGAAGCATTATTTGTAATATCCAGAACCTAGAAACAACCTAGATGCTTCTCAACTGAAGAATAGATAAAGAAAATGTGACATGTATACCATAGAAATATAAACATATTACTCAGCAATAAAAACCAATGATATCATGAAATTTGCACTCAAATGACGACAAACTATCAACCCAAGTGAGGTAACCCAGACCCAGAAAAACAAACATGGTATGTACTCACTCATAAGTGAACAGTAGATATAAAGCAAAGGCTAACCAGAATGTAACCCACAGCTCCAAAGAAGCTAGCTAACAAGGAGGACCCTAAGAGGTATGTGTGGATTGTCCTGGGAAGGGGAAGTAGATGGTATCTCCTGAGTAAACTGTGGGTTGATGAGCAATAAAGGGAGGGGATGGAGGATGAGTATATATGAGAACAAGATGGCCCAGCTGAAGCTGGAATAAAGTGGGAGAGCAAAGGGAGAGATATCTTGATAGAAGGAGACATTGTGGAGCTAGAGAGAAACCTGGTGCTAGAGAAGTTCCTGGGAATTCACAAGATTTACCCTAACTTAGACTAGTAATAATAGTAGAAAGGGTGCCCTAAGCTGGCCTACCCCACTAATCAGATTGCTGAAGGCCCTAACTGTCATCATCGAGCCTTCATCCAGTAACTGATGGAAGCAAATGCAAAGACCCACAGACAAGCAACAGGCTGAGCTCCAGGAGTCCAGTCAAAGTGAAGGAAGAGGAATTATATGAACAAGAGCAGTCAAGATCATGATGGGGAAATCTACAGAGACAAAGGAACCCAGCTAGTGGAAACTCACAAACTTTAGACAGTCAGCTGTGGAGCCTACATGGGACCAGACTAGGCCCTCTTCATAAGAAAGACAGTTGTATAGCTTGGTTGGTTTAAGGGGCCCCTGGTACTGGAATTAAGATCTATCCCTGGTACATGAGCTGGCTTTTTAGAGCCCATTACCTATGATGAGACATCTTGCACAACCTTGATGCAGGGGAAGGCGTTTGAACCCTACTCAATTGAATGTACCAGGCTTTATTGACACCCCCTGAGAGGCCTTACAATTTAGGAAAAGGGGCTGAGGGTGAATTAGGTGAGAAGGAGAAGGCTGGAGGGGAGCAGGAAGGAATGAGAGGGTGATCTATGGTGATTCTGTAAAATAAATGAAACATTTTTCTTTTTTTTTATTTTATTATTATGAACAAAGAAGTCACACTTTCTAAATAAATGAAACATTTTTCTTAAATGAAATTTACAAAACAAAAAAAAATATAGCAAGAATGGACAGAGAAGTTGATTCAGCATTGGAAATGCCTCCAACACAGTCAAGAGGATCAGAGGTCAGGTATTCAAAACCCACTGCAAAGTCTAGGAGTGTGGGATAGTCTACACAATAACAGTAAAAATACTTTCTCACAGCAAAAAGAAGGGATTCCCTAGACAAATTGTCTAGCTAGAATTGCAGAAATTAGTGATCTCCAAATTCAGCAAGAATTATTGCTAAATAAATAAAGTAGATAAAATTGAAAATGACACCTAGTGTCAATATCAGGCCTTCATACATTCATGTATGAACATATACATGTGCATTGACATTTAAACAGGCATGTGTACATGTACCATGCACATGTATGCTCAAACACATATGTGAGTACACACAAACACACACACAGGTGTGCAAAAAAAGATAAAGTAGTTAAACTGTATGGTAGAGAAATAAGAAATGAAGATATAAATTATGAATCCTTGTGATTGACGCTGAGACTCTAAAATAATGGGGAATAAAAATGAATTATACCCAAGAATATTGCATAGACAAAAGCTTTATGTCTTCATATTGGCATAGTTGAGAGTTAAATGTAGTCTGTGAAAATATGGATTCTTAAAGATATAACATTAATTGTCTGGCCATCAAGGTAAATATATGTTAGGTCATAAATTATGATATGTTGCCAAATTCAGTCTGTGATACATTGAATTACAACTAGCTAGTTTCATACTTGCAACAAGAAATAAGGCAAAAGCTGTGGGATTACAAGTATTAATTAAGAAATGTGTCTCAGTAATTTTATGCATGTGCCATTATTCAAACATAAATGTAAATGTTTTCATACATAAAAATACAAAAACAAGTTTTTTAAAAGTTCCTAATAAAGAATTTACTAGAAAAATAGAATTAAGCCAGCCAAAAACATTACACCAAGAAAGAAACTGTAAGTTGAATAACAAAATGATGAAAATTAGAGCTGTATAACAAAATAGCAAAGCTAATGGGAGTAAAGAACACATTGTTAAGGAAAATGGGACATAATTGGTTTGGGAAGTTGGTTTCTTTCCTCTTGTGTTTGTTTGTTTAATAATTAGAGGTCACAATAACAAAGTTGGCAATACAAACAGTGAAGGCATGCATGCTGTCTTATTGCCACAGTGCACACTTCTATGACAAAAGTTAGCTCGGACACACTAAGAGTTACAAGAAGGGCACAACATGTATGGAAATTACATAGCCACTTTTATACAGTGAAGACAATTTTAAGAGGAATTTCAGCAGAAGGATAGAACCCTTTCATGAGCCTATTGATAAGAGCCCATGGGTACGGAAAAGGCTAAGAATGGCATCTACACCCTGAAATATAGTGCCACACTCTTTCCCAGGCAAAGAATGACAGCAGATACCCTCACTCAGAGATCTGTTCCAGCTTGATGGTTCAGTACCTGAAAGACCCCTTGGAATTAAACTAATGACATGTTAACATCACTCTTGTGTGTATTTTAATTTTTCTCTGACAGTCCTAGGTGCCATTCAACTGCTTGCCTCTGTTCTAAGTTATTTCATCAGGAATTAATTATTTTTTCATTAGCCATTTAGTTTCCATAGGTTTTGAGTTACCTTCTTGGAGTCCTGTTCTCAGAAGTTTCGTTTTTTCTAAAAAGCAATTTTGTAGAAGAATTTTTTTAAGCAATTGAATATAATGTGTTAGGGCAAAATCATGACATATTTTTAAGTGGATAGCTAAAAACCAAGAAAAATAAGTTAATTAACTAAAAAGCAATAGTTGTGAATGATGAAGGAAGTAAAATTAAATTAATTCTACCCTTGGTTATTGCCGAACAGAACTTATTTATAACAAAATAGAAAGTAGGCTACAGAGATGGCTTAAGTAGATGAAGCACTTGCTGAGATAGCATGAGGACCGAAATTTAGATCCCTGCATATAATAAGTTGGTCACTGTGTGTTATGCCTGTATCTCAGCACTCAGGAGGATGTGGAAGAATCCCTTGAGATTCCTGACTGCTTAGCTATCTGAACTGGTGAGCTCTGCATACAGCCTCATTCAGTGAAGTGGGGAGGAGTCTAAAAAGACAACATCATGAATGACATCCTCACAAATGTGAACATGTGTAAACACACACAACACAGAATAATAGATAATGTTACATGTTTAAGCTTTGAAAGTAATTAAAGAATAAATATAGGTTGAGTCTTGTGGCATACTCTTGAAATTCCATGTAAAGAACAAAAGCTGGAAGCTAATAAACGTGCATAGTGAGTCCCCATCTCAAAAGAAGGAAGGAAGGAAGGAAGGAAGGAAGGAAGGAAGGAAATAGAAATGTATTTGTATGCAACTCTGATTGCATATAATAATCCAAATAACAATACATGATGTTCTTATCAGAAGAAAATTAAAATAAGGAAAGAATAACCAAAAGAAAACACAGACCATGTTCAGGAAAAATTGTTAAATTGTCAAAAAGTAAGAACTATTTCAAATCTGTAAGTATATATGAGGCAAATTCATTATTAAGAAATTAGAGATAGTCCCTTCTTACTAGATTTTACAACACCAAAATATTTTTCCAGAAGTAAGCACAAAAAATGAACAAATAATAATAACACTTACTTTGAAATCACCCTAACATTGCATCCTGTTTCACTGGAAAACGTTTGCTCTTTCATACTTGGAACAGAACAAGAACCTGATAGGAAGTAGAGAGAGAAGCAGGAAACACCAGGGCTTCTTCCCAGTCTCCAAGGGGAAGGAGCAGAGGAAGTTTTAACGGCTACTGGAGTTTACAAGTTTAATGTCATTAAGTCCATGAGTTTACAGTGATATCCATAAAATAAACAAACCACAAAGACAAATAAAATGAAGATATGCACCACATTTATAATTTGCAGAATCATATATTAAAGTAATATTGAATCTAAGCACACTGGTCTAACATATTAATTAAACCTTACTTGAACTAAGGAGATGGTTCACTACATAAATCACTTGTCACACAAACATGAGGACCTGAGTGACAAAATTTGAGAAAAAAAAACGATAAAGAGTTTGAGAAGAAATAAGAAACCACAGAATACTCCAATAGAAATTAATAGCCTGCTTGCATGCGAATGTAAGAAATCACACTTGGGAGAAAGAGATAGACTGAAGATGAAAATGTGACAATACTCACTGATCTACATCTAAAGGCACAGGCTAGAATGCAATTTCCAAGGTAGAGTGTCAGCTGGGACTACAAATATATAAGTAACAGAAGACTCAGACACACCACCCTATTAGGACAGTATGGGCTTCTCAGAATTGAGACTCCCTTGGCGTAGAGATATAAAACCAAATTCAAGCTGAAGGTTGGTTCCTCCAAGAAACAAGAGCAGATTAATTGTATGTGATAAGGCTGGGCTGATACATCCTGGAAGCAGATCTAAGGGAGCAGGAAGGGAGGGACATGAGAAGGAGGAGTTTGGGGTAGGTAGGAGAGCTTTGCTTTACATATGTGTGCCATCAAGAAAGAAGGTGATGCATATGAGACCAATCACGAGAAGCATCCCTGATCTTATGACCCATTATTGAATAGTTAATTCTCTTCTATGAGAACAGCATTAATCCACTCATAAGGGCAGGACCGCTTCTTCCAGTTTCTATCACCTCTTAATGCTGCTACATTGGCTGTTAAATTTTAGCACCTGAGTTCTCAGGGTTTATTTAAAAAATGGAGTTGATCATAGATGTAGGCAAAGCAGCTTCAAGCAGTAGAGGAAAGAGAAAGCAAAAGGCCATGAGTGGGATGTGAAATGAGCAAGTATGAACAGCTTTGGAGAGGACATTCTCTAGCAGTCAGAAATTTAATAAAAAAGAAAAGGAGCAAGGGGAATGTTCAACAAAAATAGAGGAAATAATTTATGTGGGTTTTTAATGCATTGTAATTTAAGTTTCTTCTAACCATTCTTCTTACCATTCCACTACCAGACAGTTATTTCCCTCATGTAAAGTCAATCTTTTACATTTCAGGCTACTAGGTTCATTTGATTTCATTCAAATCTTAGATGAATAAAATTGAGCAAGTCACTTAACCTTTATATGTCTGCTATTTTAGTCAGAAATGAACTAACAATGTTTGTCACGTCATGAAGCAGTACATGAGGATCAGATGAAACTAATACATTATTTGATGACAATTCTGATAATTATTTATTGAATAATATATTATAAATTTCTCACATACACATCATAATCCATCAGTACAGAGCCTGAAAATAGAGCCTCTGCGTCTTCAATATTTCTCCCTTCTTTGAGATTTCCTCTCATACCAACCTATTTTGGTTGTAATGTTTTACAATTCTGACATGTCACTAATGTGTTTAATAATTACTGTTAAGGCTTTGATGTTTTCAGTGAGATTTGGGGGGAGAAAGCAAATTATATACTTGAGAAACAGTGACTTACACTGTAAAGGCTATTTGTCCAATAATAAACTGTACACAGAGATTAACCAACGTTAGGTGGAAGACATAATCTAGAATACCAAAACTTAGGGTTTTTTCTTTTTTTGATTTCTAGTTATCTTTATGTTTTGAATATGGAAATATTCATTTAGTTAGTTTTCTTTTCAGATTTTTCTAGGTCACTACACCCTCTTTTCTTAGTATATCTTAAGTTACAACATCCATCAATTTAAACTGTTAAGACTCATTTTTCATTCTTTATCTTATTTATTTTTATGTGTTTTGCCTACATAGTTGTCTGTGCCATATGTTTATTTAATGCTGATGAAAACCAGGAGAAGACATTATATCTCCCAGAGCTGGAGTTACAAACGGTGAGCTGTCATGAGGATTCAGGTCTTTTTGAAGAGTGGCCATGGCTCATAACCATTAAGCCAATTCTATAATCCCACATTCAACATTCTATAGCACATTTTGCTTTAGATCTTCCAGAAGTCTGCCTTAATGATTGCACAGGTAGGCAGATAAGAATGGTGCCAACTAAGAGATTGCCAACCTCCAACAGTCTTTAAAAGTAGGAGGTTATCTAACTACAAAATAATTTCTTACAAAGAGATTCATATAGAGTATAAAAAGTTACCTACCAGTTGGGAAGTCTTATTATAATCTCAAATGAGAATTTTATGGTCTTTGAGAATTTCAATACACAAAGTAACACAAAAGGAGAATCTATTTAAAAGGCACCATCATGATTAATGTCCACTGTCAAGTTGATAGGGTCAAGGAGCAAACTTCTAGGGATATCTGTGAGACACCAAGTTAACTAAGGTGAAATGGTTCACGCTAAATGCTAGAGAATACAAGGAGAGCAAAAGTGTTCCTCTTTCTGCTTGTAACTATGGATCTGCTGTCACCATCCACTCCATACCTTGCTACAGCACTCTCCTTTCTTGATGGATAGGTCTTTGGAATGGTCAGCCAAAACAAACCCTTCCTTCCTTAAGATGCTCCATAGTGTAGACACAGAAACCAGAAAAGCCACTAATATAGATATGTAAAGTTTGATATTGATTTTCAAAAGGCAATACAGAGAAAAAAAAGAAAGTAGCTAAATACAAATTAAGTGGAAAAAGGAAATAACACTCACCAAGGTATAAATCATTAAAATAGCCAATATAGAACAACAGAGAAAAAGGAAAGATTCAGGTTACTTATTACCTACGGAAGAAGTGATGGCAGTTCTCTACATTGAGTTTTAGAAGAGTGATGCATCTCTCTAGAGAACTTCCTAAGGACAGATTTATCCTATTAAACGCCAGATGGAAATATAAGAAAAACATGCCATGTATCCATAATAGATATAAAATGATCACAGATAGGTTGTGAGCTAATCTATAGGTGCTGATAATTAAACCCCAGTTTCTTTAAAAGAGCAGCCAGTGCTCTGAACCATTGAGTCATCTCTCCAGCCATCAATAATTATTATGACAAAGGATCAAGAATGATCGTTTCCCATCACTTCTATTCAGTAACACGTTGATGTCCTTACAAGGGTAATCAAGCTGTTAGATTACTTTTTTAAACTCCCTGTTCAGGTTACAGAAAAGTACAACTTTCTATAAGTGAATTTTATAGATTTAAAGCCTCAGAATTTCTGAAAATAATGGAACTAATTACTTAGATCTGTTACTTTGCATCCATATACTCTAAAAACAAAGGCATGGCTATAAGCAAACAGGTTTTAAGCATATTAATACCAGGTGGTTCTTGAAATTTTCTTTTAACTTTTATGACAATTGTCACTATAAGATATTTTTTAAACACTGATATTTTTGATCTTGTTTAACTTCTCTTCATCCTTGAAAGCAAACACTCTAACATTTATATCATATGCAAATATAATCATTACTTTTGAATGCACAAGACTGGATTTCTTCTATCTCACTTGTTTTTCTGCTCATCTGTGATCTCTATCCTATGAGTACATTTCCTGCTCACCTGTGATCTCTATCCTATGAGTACATTCCCTGACTTTCTGGGATTGTGATACCTCGCTCAGGAGGATATTTCCCACATCTATCCATTTGCCTGCGAATTTTAAGGTATTGTTTTTTCTTACTGCTGAGCAGTAATCCATTGTGTAGCTGTACCACAGTTTGTCACTCCATTCCTCAGTTGAGGGGCATCTAGGTTGTTTCCAGGTTCTTGCTATTATGAATAATTCTGCCATGAACATAGTTGAGCTCGTGCTTCTGGAGTGTGAATGTGCGTCTTTAGGGTATATACCCACACTTTATTTTCTTAAGATGGAAGGAAACAATCTAATTTTAAATATGAAATACTATCTCCTACTTGTTTCCTAATCGTGACTCTAAAATGAAAACTTCCATCACTAAGAAATGTTAGTTTGCTACTTTTCATACTAAAAGGGAAAGGTTTAAAAAAAAAAAACTTGTACTCAAATCATGTTTACAGATTGCTTACTTACCTCTTGATCAAACAAAAGCTATCAAAACAATTCTAGCTACACCCGGAATAATGTGGGTGAGTCGTGGACTAGACGCTCATACAGGTTTATTGTAGAAAGGCATGTACACATGAAACTTCACTTGGGTGCTTGGAACAGAGCCACATAGTTAAGATCCATGACATCAGTTCTGACAATTAATCTACTAACCCATTTAATCAGTTTTTAATTTCCTAATTTGGCCCCACTGAGCTTTTCCATTGCTAAGTAAATTTGATGTCTTGCTATAGAATAAAGTATTATAGGGAAAATAGTATCCTAATTTGTCAAGAAGTGCCAACTAAATTTGCCATCTATTACAAATTAACCATATCTTCAGTTTATATGCATTCTTCTCAATCCATGTTACTCATTCCAGCAGCTGAGTTTATAAGCACTTTTCTTTCAAATAATGTCATAAGGCTGAAGATACTTTGCCTGTTTTAGACAGACTCCATGCATATAATAGAAGAGTGACTATAGCTGTTTCATTTTAAAACTGCAAGTTTTGTGCCATAGTAGTAACAGCCTGTAGCGTGGTTCTCTTTTATGTTTATACCACTCTCAGCTTAGGACAGAGCTTTGTTGCGTTTTAGTTGCAGTCAGCCACAATATTATTGTATTTACGGTAGTAGTCAAGAAAACTGGGCTAATTGAAGTCAAAGAAATGAAGAGTTAAAAATAAAAGGATTAATAAGTATTAAATTGGGGAGGGAAAAGGAGGCAAAGAATAATAGATAAAAGAGGAAAAAAACAGGAATGGAGGAAAGGGGGAAAGAGGTAAAGTTTTCTATTTTTCTGTCAGTTTTCAACACAAAATAAGAATATAGAAAAATGTTCTTAAACATCCTAAAGAGTCTAAATCAGATTGTGGGGGTTCATATTGAATACCAATCTATCAGGATCTAGAATCATGAGATAAGCCCCTTAACACAGCTGTGAGGGGTTATCCCTTAGGCAAGCCTCTAGAATGCCTATGAGGGATTTCTTTACTGGGTTAGTCGAAGTAGAAAGACTTGGCCTAAATGTGAGCAGCACTTTTTGAAAGTGGTCTAGATATGATAAGGCCCTAAAGAAGAGGTTTTAATTTCTGCCTCTCTGCCTTTACATCTTTTGACATATTCATCTAATCAACAGCTGCTGCTGCCGCCATCTTTTCTGACAATAAAACCCAGTTCTTTGACTTTGTAAAGTGGACTGAAGACCATTGGCTTTCTGGAACCCGCCAGGATGTTTCACTGTTATATTGAAATTATTAAAGCATCCAGCCTCACAGATTATGCAACTACCATGTTCTCAGCCTCTCTGTCATGAAACAGCTGGACTATCCAGATCCAATCATATAAATCAATTAAATAAATCCCCTTTCGATATATATTGATTCTATTGTATGTGTTCACAAGAGAATGCAGACTACAGCACAGATGAAAATATTTACTTGCAAAGCATAAAACTTCCAACTGTTTATTTCCATAGCTTCCAACTTAACTATAGTTCACAAAGTAAAGTGCTTTAACAGAGATTATGGAGTGAAGGTTCTCACATAAATTGATGAATGTATTAATTCAATTAACTATAAGAACCATTTTAATATGCATAAATATATCAGAACATCATGTTATATTTTTAAAATACAGGGAAAGAACTCAAGGAAGAAAGCTGTCTTCTTTTTAATTATTTTCCTTTTTCACATTTATGAACAAATGGCTCTTTATAACATTTTCAATCAACCAATTTTCTTTTTTAATGAACAATTATCCTACGGAGGATAAAATGCTAAATTCTCATTATGTAGTATTAAGAAGAAAGTACGTACTGGCTAACTTACCTACCACAGTGCTGTGAGAAATGAACTGACTTATGGGTGAAAATTCCTAAGGAGTATAATTCAAAATGGCTACCATTAAAAAACCTTAAGGATGATTTAATGGGGCTGTATAATCTTATAATTGAGAAACATGAGAAACTGGTTTGATGTCACATGGTCAATGGAAATGTAGCCACTGTGCTACAGCTTGCTACTGTCATGTACAAAACAGATCAGAGCTTCAGGGCACCCATCTGTAGTAAGAAGTTTCTGGCCCAGCCTAGCCCCAAGGTCTGGACCAGAAGTCCCATATAATCACACAAAGTCTTATATTAATCACAAGCTATTTGGCCTATGGCTCATGCTAACTCTCACGCTTAAACTAACCCATGATTCTTATCTTGTTTAGCCATGTGCTTGGTTCCTTTTCTCAGAGCAGCATTCTCACTTTTTTGCCTCTGTGTCTGCTAGCATCTGTCTCTTCTCTTCCTCTCCTCATAGTTCTCTTAGTCTGGTTGCCCCGTCTCTATATTCTGTCTAACTACTTGACCAATTAGCATTTTATTAAATCAATATTTACAGTGACAAATATTGACAATGTACAAGAGCAATATCCCACAGCAGCCATCATCCTCTGTTCAAGTAGAAGCCACTCTTCTGGAGAAGATACTAAGGAAAACAATGTAGAAAATTACAAGACTATGGTTACCTAAAGATATTGTATATAACTAAATCTCACATATGAAATTTTAACTAAGTATTTTCCACATATAAATGAAAAGAATTAATCTTTGGAATCTGTCCAAACTATAAAAAGTCACATAATTAGTGCTGGATTGAATATTCAAAGCCTATTCTGTCTGATTCCAAGACAGAGATTTTTCTCAAAAGAATATGGTATTCTGGACACACTTACCTCTAAAAATATATGAAGTTCTTCTCTCTAATGTGTCACTGCAACAAATGTTTACTGAGCATCTCATTTGATGAGATGTGCTAATTTGATGTGCTAATTACCACATCAAAGATCAAGGAAGCATGGCTGAGGCTTTATCCAAGTAGGTAAAATTATTGTCCTGCAAGTATGAGCATCTAAATTTGATTCCCCAAACCATGGAAAAAAGCCATGCATGAAATGCACTTATGATCCCAATGCTAGGGAGGTGGAGCAAGGGGGAGCCTTGCAGCTTACTAGGAGGTCATTCTAGCCTAATCTTTGAGCTTGAGGCCAAAAAGAGACCATGTCTCAAAAATCAAGATGGACAACTCCTAAGGAATGACACATAAGGGGCTGTCCTCTAGGCCTCATATGTATCTGAACACGCCTGAATAAAGACATAAACACACAGACAGAACTGAAAAAGTACATCTTATCTGAGCCATCAAAAAATGTCCTGTTTGGTGACAGGCTCCTTTTGATTAAACAGACAGGCTATGTAGAAGTCAATCTGCCCTTGTTGGATCTACATCTACAGAAATCTTGCAAAGTCAGTTTAGATAAAATCCTCCACGGTTGTATCATTTACTATCTGGTCACCCCAGGTGCCTTCAACAAAATTCCCTTTAATTTAGGTTGAACCTTCTCTTATCTGTGATCCTAATTATGAGAAGTTTTTCATCCACTGGTACAATATATGTGGTAAACACACACACACACACACTGCTCTTGGCTATAAAGTCTCACTTATCCATAGTATATTAGGAATTGAGCCTTATTCTATATAAATATTTTTACATATTATAATAATTTCTGAATAAAAATTTTTTCTGAAAAATATATTTTTTATTTATAAAAATAAAAATAAATAAAATATCTATTTTTAATTACTATACCATGTTTGTCTTTAACTTCATTAAGAAGAGAATTTATTAATAACTCAGGGCACACCACAAATCTACTAAGGAAATGTAACATGAGGGGGCAAATATCCAGACAGGGTGCTGGTACTTGACAAGACTGACTTGGATATATCTCTTCTCTCCCCCTTTAAGCACTTGTATTACAGAGGAAAGCTATTGCAGATACCAAGAGCACAATCCCATGGATTTTCATCTGATGTAACATTAGTACTTACCAGGAAAAAAATTCTAAAATTCGCAAGTGTAATTCGGGATTCTCCCTTTAAGTGAATTTAAAACAAAACCCCACCCCCATCCCCCCACCCTTGTCCAAATTGTTTCCACATCAACACATGTGGTTACAACTTTAGACACTTTCATGATAAATATGAATAATGAACTAAGTTACCGAAAATTCGACTTAACTCTAAATTCACACGTGTCAACACTTGGATACATTTTTCTTCTAGTTTGAGTATAAACAGAGACTCTGCATCTTTGTTGACTGAAAACACAATTACCCACAAGAATGGGATGTATTTGTTCAAAAACAAATAATTAAAATCTAACCACCATAGAATAAAGCTTTTCTTTAAAAATATAAATGGTTTGAAGAAAGGACATACTGGTGTTGCCAGGGCTTTGTTGTGAGGCATCCAATAGTAGTTAATGCTCACAATTAGTATTTCAGTCTGAGAAGATAACATCCCCAAGTCCCTGGCTTTCAAGGCAATTAGTGAAGAGTATAAACATAAGGAAAAACAGAAAACTCTGTTAGCTTCTTCAAACACTCTGGTTTTTATAACTCGAATTTGCCTCCTAATGTAACTCACTTAGTAACTGGCTTCCAAAAATCATAAAATACTCTTGATTCTTCCAACATGCAATTCTCTAAGCTGTTTGTAAATATACAAGGCATTACTTAATACACTGTACACTATTTTATACAACTGGTCATTACTCAAATAATTTTTATTTTGAGAGTATTTTTATTAATTTGGCTTACAAATCAAGATGGGAATTATCTAACTCTTGTCTTCTAGGTCCCCTTCTAAATAAATCATCTTTGCATTCATAGGATGTTATCAACTATCCATCTCTTCCTTCTCACCTTTAAATTATATTTATTTTGCATAGTAACTAATTTTATCTAAATAGAATCTATGAGAGAGTGTCTCCATTTAAGTATGGAAATCTGACTGGCAAATGAGAACAAGAGAAAAACAAAGAAATGCATTAGATTTGAAACAATGAAAATCAATAGTAACTGGAGTTCGGGGGGGGGCAATGAATTAAATAGAAATAAAAGATTCTAACATAATCAGCACTGTATATCCATAATGGAGATCACTGTATATCTAAAATAACAGAGGAAATTTTAGAAAAAGTGGGACTATGCTGGAGTTTGATGTTGGTTTTACTTTTATCATGTTAGCAGTTTGGTGATGGCATTAACCAGGATCACTGTTCTGAAAAAGAAGAGATTATCAATTTAAGATTGGGGAGATGGAAAGAGGTAAATTGGAGAAGATTGAGGGAGGAAAGGAAAGAGGAAGTGATGTAATCTTATTTCAATTAAAATATATAAAATTAATGAATTATAACAAACTGTATTTAAATTTAAATCCTGATATTATGAAATTACTAGAAAAAATATACATAAAATGCTTCATGGCATTGTAATGGGCAAGAATTTCCTGGATAATATTCCCAAGGCTCAAGATACAGAAGAAAATTTATTCACACCAAACCTAAATTGTTTCTATACACCAAAAAGAAAAAGAAAAGTATGCAGAATAAAGATATAACCTTCAGAATGGAAAAAAAAATAATTTCAAATTATTTACCTGAAAAAGTGTGAACATCCAGTATATATGTTATGTCCAACAACTAACAGGAAATAACCCAATAAAGCAATAGTTGACTGACCTTACTAGGCATTTCCAAAAGAAGACGTAAGCATAGCCAACAGACATATGAGAAAACACTCAATATCATTAAACAGCAGAAAAATGCAAGTCCAAACCACAACAAGCTATCACCCCACTCCAGTTAAAACATCTGTAATACAAAAGCCAAATGCGCAAACTTGAACAGAATGCATAGAAAAAAAATGCCCTGAAAATATTAGCACGAAGATTAGGAAAACTGCATTCCCTCAATAGTATTTTCTAGCCTGAAGACATAACTGGGAACCTATTGTTAAACCAAGGGGTCAGAGAGATATATCTGTAGAAAACAAACAAATAAACCTAAAAACTAAACATTTAGTTCTCGTTAAAAAACCCAACAAAGTAAAACATATAAAAGAGAGAGAGAAGTGGGGGGGGGGAGGAGGAAGGGAGGGAGAGGAAGATGGAGAGGAAGAGGGAGAGGAAGAGGGAGAGGGGATGTATGAAGTCTTATTTCCTTTCTTCCTGACTCAGGGTGTCATGGATTCTAGGCTGGCTGTAGTTGAGAATGACCTGGAATTCACGATAATCTTACCTTTCTCTTACATCTTGAAAAACAAGTCATGTGTCATAATATCCTGTTTTAGGTGATGCTGAGATCAAGACTAGGCTTCATACATCTTGGTCAACAATTCTTCTCATGGAGACACATCTTTTCTCTATTTTCCTGTACTCTAACTCCTAAGCAAAGCTATGGATAGAGAGAAAACAAAAAACTTCATGGGGAATCTATAGGAAACGAAAGGGAAGGGAACCCTTCGTATTACTGACATGGCTTTAACCCAATAAAGTGGTGCAGGTGCTACCAATTGCTCCTGTCTTCCGCATCTGTCTCTTGTCACTTTGCTCTTGACAATACAGGCACAGAAGTATACAAGAGAGTAATTTAAAAACCCAAAATTTTGTGAGAAGTATGAAAAAGCAGAACTCAAGGAAATTGATGAATGTTAAGGAAATTATGAAGGGAAACATATTTCTACACAGTTCGTTTGGACTTCTGTATTCATTTTCCAGTTTATGGACACAAGTTGTTTTTACTTTTTGACTACTGTGGATAATGCTGTGATAATCGCAAGAGTGTAGATGTGTATTAAATTTAGTACTATCCATGTTCTTGGTGACATACCAAGGAATAAGTTTGCTCAATCCTTTAGGGACTTTATTTTAGTTTGTTGTGGAAATGGCATACTATTTTCATAATGGCAGGATCAATTCACATTCTCATTTATATTGAGCAAGGGTCATTTTCTCAACAACCTTGTAGGTATTAGTGATCACACAGCCAACACAGGATGTGGTTTGCTTGCTCTACTTCAAAACAAAGATCTCATTAAATTTTAATATAAAAGAATATGTAGAGGAAAAACTCTAATATTTAATCTTTATTATACTTCTAACATGAATGTCATTCAATTGTGACATACTATTCTTTTAGTATTTACTGAAATAATACCACTAATATGACATTTAGAAATTTTGTATCTATGGTACAATTATAATTCATTCTAAAATTTTCTTAATCCCTCATTATTATGTGTGCGCATAGAATTTATAGTAGCTTTGTAAATTGCTGTTTAAATGTCTCCATTCATTTTTCTGAAATAGTTCAAATAGCATCGTTTTTAATTTTGTTTTTGAAAAATACAATTTATTATAAAAGTGTTCTGAGTTTGTTATACTATCTCTCTCTAAAACAATAAGAAGTCATTAAGTTCAGAGAAATAAATAAACTTGAAATTGTTAGATACAGCCACCAACACCACAAAACTGATTCTGTAATTTGTATTAAATAGTCTATAAATTTATTAGTAAACTAAGTTGAAGGAAAAATGCCATTATAAGGAAAATAACAACAGGAACAATCTGTCCATGAGTTGTTTGTCATTTTCAAATAAACTGTAGAAAATAGAATGGCATAGGGAACTTACAGAATATTAGAAAAAGAAGTAGCCATTCTAATATCTTACAAAATAGACTTTAAACTAAAATCAATAAAAAGAGACTAGTATGGATACTACT
This sequence comes from Sigmodon hispidus, assembly GCA_004025045.1. NCBI lineage: Eukaryota > Metazoa > Chordata > Mammalia > Rodentia > Cricetidae > Sigmodon > Sigmodon hispidus. The sequence continues at coordinate 58,501 of PVIH01005193.1, forward strand.
TATTCATCTCAGGAAAAGTCCACCAAGACAAAATTTCAATCCTGAATATCTATGCCCCTAGCACAAGGGCACCTCCATATGTAAAAATTTTGCTATCTTAAAAACCCTTGAACAACTAGAAGCAAACTCACCTATAAGGAGTAGACAGCAGCAAATAATCAAACTTAGAGCTGAAATCAATACAATTGAAATAAAAAAAAACAATACAAAGATTCAATGAATCAAACAGTTGGTTTTTTTGGAAAAGTCAACAAGATAGATAAACCATTATTCAAACTAATTAAAAAGCAGAGAGAGAGAGAGAGAGAGAGAGAGAGAGAGAGAGAGAGAGTATCCAAATCAACAAAATCAGAAATGAAAAGGGGGACATGACAACAGACCCTCAGGAAATTCAGAGAATTATCAGGTCATACTTTGAAAATTTATACTCCATGAAAATGGAAAATCTAGAAGAAATGGTCAGCTTTCTGGACAGGTACCATTTACCAAAATTAAATCAAGACCAAATTAAAGACCTAAACAGACCTACAACCCCAAAGGAAATTGAAGCAGTCATTAAAAGTTTCCCAAACAGACCACAGAGGGATGGACTTCTCTCTGAACAGCATGACTCCTTGTTGTCGGAGGCACAGTGGGACTCAGGTGGCTTTGAACAGCGATGATCCAAGGTTCAACACAAAGGGGGAAGTGAGCAAGTTCCCCCCTCCTTGACCTCATCCCAGAGGCCAGAGCCACAGTCACGAATTTGACCTCATGGACAGGCCTGACCTGAACCAGGGCTGAGAGAAGCTTTCCCCAGCAATCCCAGGGAACACATTACAGAGGCCCTGGCCCTAAATTCAATTCATCACAAAGAGATGGATGTCTCTCTGAACAGTTTGACCCTGTGTTGTTTGACCTCCTTCAGACATCAAGGATCTTCTCCTTCATCTATTCCTATTATTCTCAGGTTTGGCCTTTTCATGGTATCCCAAATTTCCTGAAAGTTTTGTATTATGGCTTTTTTAATTTTGGTGCTTTCTTTGAGTGATTTATCTATTTTCCATTATTGAGTCTTCCACTCCAGAGATTCTCTCTTCCATCTCTTGGATTCTGTTGGTTATGCTTGTATCTGTAGTTACATACCAATGAATAGACAACTTTCTGGACAATAAAAATTACCAAAATTAAATAAAGAACAGATTGAAGACCTAAATAGACCTATAACACCAAGGGAAATTGAAACTGTTATTAAAAATCTCCCAAACAAAAGAAAAAGTCTATGTCCAGATGGTTTTACTGAAGAATTCTAACACACATTCAAAGAAGAACTAATACCAATATTCAACAAACTGTTCCATACAGTGGAAACTGAAGGAATACTACCAAACTCTTTTTATGAGACTACAATCACCCTGATACCCAAGCCACTCAAAGATGCAACAAAGGAAGAGAATTATAGACCAATCTCACTCATGAACATTGATGCAAAAATACTCAACAAAATTCTGGCAAACCGATTACAACAACATATAAAAAATGTTGTCCATCACGATCAAGTAGGCTTCTTCCCAGAAATGCAGGGATGGCTGAACATACAAAATTATAAAGGTCATCCATCACATAAATAAATTGAAGAAAAAAAAAAAACACATGAACATCTCCTTAGATGCTGAAAAAGTCAGAGGCATCTAAGACCAACACTCCTTTATGATAACAGTCCTGGACAGATCAGGAATACAGGAAAAATTCCTAAGTAAAATAAAGCCAATTTACAAGAAGCCAATGGCGAACATCAAACTAAATGGAAAGAAACTCAAAGCATTCTCACTAAAAACAGGAACTAGACAAGGCTGTCCTTTGTCCCATTATCTATTCAACATAGTTCCTGAAGTTTAAGCTAAAGCAATAAGACAATGAAAAGAGATTAAGGGGATACAAATTGGAAAAGAAGAAGTGAAACTAACTCTATTTGCAAATGATATGATTGTATACATAAGTGACCCACAAAATTCTACCACAGAACTTCTACAGCTGATAAACTCCTTCAGCAATGTAGCAGGATATAAGATTAACTCAAAAAAAATTAGTAGCCCACCTATACACTAAAGATAAAAGGGCTGAAAAAGAAATAAGGAAACATCTCCCTTTATAATAGCCGCAAATAACATTAAATGCCTTGGTGTAACTATAACAAAAGAAGTAACAGACATGTTTGACAAAAACTTTAAATAACTGAAGAAAGAAAATGAAGAGGATATCAGAAAATGGAAAGATCTCTCATGCTCCTGGATAGGTAGGATCAACATAGTGAAAATGGCAATTCTACCAAAAGCAATCTACAGATTTATTGCAATTCCCTTCAAAATCCCAACACAATTTTTTACAGAGCTTGAAAAAATAATACTAAATTGCATTTGGAATAACAGGATCGCCAGGATCGCCAAAACAATTTTGCTCAACAAAAGAAGGAGTCATCACCATCCCTAACTTCAAGTTATACTATAGAGCTACAGTATTAAAAACAGTCTGGTACTGGCATAAAAACAGACTTGTGGATCAATGGGATCGAATTGAAGACCCCAACATTAACCCACATACCTATGAATACCTGATTTCTCACAAGAGGTCAAAAATATTTAATGGAAAAAAGATGGTATCTTTAACAAATTGTGTTGGCATACCTTGATGGCAGTATATAGAAAAATGCAAATAGATCCAAGCCTATCACCCTGCACAAAAGTCAAATACAAATGAATCAAAGACCTCAACATAAAACCATCTACACTGAACTTGATAGAAAAGAAAGTGGAAAATACCCTCCAACGAATTGTCACAGGTGACCACTTCCTAAATGTAACACCAGTAGCACAGACACTAAGATCAACAATCAATAAGTGGGACCTCCTGAAACAGAGAAGCTTCTGTAAGGCAAAGGACACACTCATTAAAAACAAAACAGCGTACAGAATGGGAAAAGATTTTCACCAACCCTTCAAGTGACAGAAGACTGATATCTAAAAAATATATAGAACTCAAGAAACTAGAGCCCAAAACCTTGAATAACTCAATCAAAAAATGGGGTTCAGAACTAAAAAGGGAATTCTCAAAAGAATTACAAATGGCTGAAAAGCACTTGAAAAAGTGCTCATCATCTTTAGCCATCAGAGAAATGCAAATCAAAACAACTTTGAGATACCACCTTACACCTGTCAGAATGACTAAAATTAAAAACACAAATGGCAGCCTATGCTGGAGAGGATTCGGAGCAAGGGGAACACTCCTCCATTGTTGGTGGGAGTGTAAACTTGTTCAGCCACTCCCACCAGTAAATAAGCAGCATGAATGGGCTGTTTTGTAAATGGGGAGGTCATAAGAGTGGGTACGAAACTGAGAGGACTGATAACTGAGTTTGATGGGGTGCATGATGTAAAAATTACCAAATAATAAATAAAATATTAGTAGAAAAAGTGGTAAGAATTAAGTTCTTATGTTTAGTTCTGAGAGAGTAGAGTAGAAGTCCTAATAGTCTTCTATCAATGATCAGGCTTCAGTTTCAGTTTCCCGAGACTGAGAAAGCAGTTTCTGAAACAGCCATGAACAATGGACAATCAATCTTCAAGGTCCCTGACAGCAGGGATGAGGGAGATACCATGTACCAATACTGAATCATCCCCTACAGTATTTCAAGGCAATGACCCAAAAGAGACAAATCCCCTACTCTGCTTTGGGACTTAATCAAACTTGCTCAAAGATGATAAAACTGTAACCCTAGCCTAGCTCCATTCAATTAAGAATGTATTTACATAGTTGCCACTTTCTTAAGCCAATCATAAATAAGGTGACCTACCTGCTTCTCTGTTTTCTTTAGCTTTATATAAAAGGAAACTGAAAGTTTCTCTTATTATCACCATTTGCCATTTTGTCAGATGTTTTGACCCCAGCATGCTGAAATTTTCTATTAAATGTTCTTGCTGATTATATATGGGGCCTCTCTTGGACCCTAACAAGTTCCTGTGGTTAAAAAAAAAAAAAACATGGATTCAATGGTCTCTTTCAGAGTACCTGAGCTATGTTTATAGCACTACAAGTGATTCTTAACTTCCTTAAAGCTATCTCGAGGGGATCAGATACCTTCTCCAGATTTTGCAGGGTATTTGCATACATATGGTGGACATAAGTTATACACACACACACACACACACACACACACACACTCATCAATTTTTTAAGTATATTTTAAAGGCTAAAGAAAGCAAACTATTCTACTACTTAAGATTGTGTGGCTTCAGGACATACTATTGTCTTCTGACCTATTTTCTCTATCATAAAAAAGGGTTGTGACTTCAGCAGACATGGTGTGATAAGATTCATACACAGTATTGTCTTAGTTAGAGTTTCCAATGCCATGATAAATCACCATGACCAAAGCAACTTAGAGAAGAAAGGGCCTATGTCTACTTTAAATTCACAGGTCACACTTCATCACTGAGGGAAGTCAAGGCAGGATCCTAAGATAGGAAATGTAGCAAGGTCATGGAAGAATGTTGCTTACTGACTTGCTCCTCTTTGCTCTGTTTTCTTTATTACAGACCCCCAAACCACCCGCCAGAGATAGCATTAATCACAGTTGGATGGGCTATCTCACATCAGTCAAGAAAACGCTTCACACTTCTCTACACACCTGTGTAATGAAGGCATTTTGTCAATTGATGGTACCTCTTTCCAGACGACCTTAGCCAGGATTAAGATGATATAAAAACTAGCTAGCACAAGCACTTTGGAAAAAATGTGACTTCAGGAGTTTCTTCTCAGGATTCTGAGTGAACAAGTTTTAATTTCACAAATTTTCATTTTAATGAGTCTAATCAGAAGCATGTTGCTTAGTCACTGCAAAAGAGAAAATACAATTGTTTTTCTAGAGAAGTAGAAACAATTAAATACATGTCATTATAATTTTTTTCCTTTCTATTTCATTAATAGAGCCCTTTTTGCTTATCTCTTCTCATCTAATGCTTTTTGTTTATCATTTGTCTTTGCTTCTCCAAGCTCTTCAGGTGAATCACTAAGTTATTAATGTGCGATCTCTCAATTTTTTTGATGTAGGTACTTAGAGCTGTGAACTTTCTTCTTATGATGCCTACATTATGTCCCATCTATTTTGGCATGTTGTTCTGTCATTTCATTTAATTCTAGAATTATTAAAATTTGCTTTCTGATTCCTCCCTCAACTTAGTCCTCATTCTGTAGTTTTGTTGAGCTTCTATGAGTCTGTGTACTTTCTGCGGTTTCTGCTGTGATTGACGCTCACCTTTACTCCTTTATGACCAGATAGAATGTAAGAGTTCAATTTTTCTAGATTAGTTGAGACTTGTTGTATGTTCTAATATGTGGATGGTTTTGGAGAAAGTTCTTTGGGCTGCTGAGAAAAGAATTTGTTCTTTAGTGTTTGGGTGGGATGTTCTGTAGAAGTCTGTTAGATCCACTTGGTTTATGGTGTCATTAAACTAAAAATACTTTGTATGAAATTCTCAAAGAATTAATAAAAATATTTAAAATAAATGTAAGACAAAAATAATAAAATATTTGAGTAACTTACATAATCAAGGAGTACAAAGCCATAGTGCTGTATGTAAACTTGGAAATTAGTAGATTCTAGATCAGGATGAAAAATCTCCAAAATGAAAGAGGATGATGATACACCCTGAAATACTCTTGATACACACTAGTGCAAGTCAATGATCAAAGGTTAAAGAATTAGAAGTTTAAAGTCCGTGAATTATAGTAATATATAATTCCAACCCCTCAGTAGTTCAAACACCAGAAAGAGAAAGATGCTTAATCTATTCATCCCCCAACCTACCAGGTAATGCTACTTACGTTCAGGTTGAGTATTATCACCTATTTCATTGGCCTACATGCCAGTCTTCTCTGGGATTAGCCTCCCAGATAACATACAGGTGTATAATTTACCAATTCTGTGGACCAGCCTGCAATCCAGATAAAATTTGTTTAGAAAAGTGAAAGCAGTGTGCATTAAAAAAAACTCCAGTGATTCCTATCATGTCCTCAAAGGCTTTGTTTATAAAACTCATCTCCTTTATTCAGCAGGGTTATTTATAATACAGTTTGATAGGGAAGGAAATGATGATGAGGTTTTATTTTATTTTTAAAAGATCTGGTTTTTTATCTTAGGTATATAAATATTTTTATCATGTGTATGTATGTGTACCACATGATTGCCTAGTGGCTGTAGAGGTCAGAAGAGGGTGCCAGACACCATGGAACTAGAGTTACAATGGTTATGAGAGACTTCATATTTGCAAGAAGGGTGAGCACTCATGCACTAAGTAATCTCGCCAACTCCTGCTTTGGTTTTTTGAATCATTATTTTTAAAGTTCAGGTCATGTTTGTACTGGGGATAAAATCAATGGTAGCTATTTTCTTTCTGAAGCTCTCTGCTACTTTCACCTAATCCACAGTTCCTTCAGACAAAACAGAAGAAAATGGGTAAATATAGACTCATAGTAGCCTACCAAGCAGTCAAATAACTTCTTAAGATTAGGGACCTGAGTTGTGCTCGCAGTAGGCTAGAAGTTTGTTAAACAATATACTAAAGAGACACAGAATAGGCAACTTTCATCCCATGAGAGTATTAGGAAGGAGTAAGAAGATCACTGTTTCTATTTTATAAATATTTTCTGAGCTTTTGCCAGACACTACTAGGTACTATGGGGATTTCAAATATAAACATGACATAGTCCTTGCTCTCTAGATGCTAAAAAATACAGTGGAAAAGTAGACACATTTACAAGCAATTACACTACAAGGTAGATCCATTGATAAACAGTATGATTTTCATAACATCTCTAATAAGACAAATATGACTATGTTTTCAAATAGCAGCTGGTGAAAGTTGAGCATGATTTTTTTTCTAATTGTTTCTCTTTTTAAAGAAACATAATGAAACATTGTAGCGCCTTTCCAAAAGATCAAAGAGGATTTCTCATTTATACATATTGTGAGGTAAATCATTACATCTCAGATCTCTAAAGTTAGCTTTGTGTTTGTTCTATGACTATTCAGAAATTACAGTTCATGAATTTCTGATAATGGCAGATAAGACATTACAAATTCAGCAGAGATTCTGGTAAGCAGCAAGGCTGTTTGCGTAAATGTCCAAGGTCAGAATAATGGGAGAATGTACAGGGTATTTAACGCTAATCCCACTTTCAGAGGAAGTAGATACACCAAGGAAGTCAGTGTTGTTTTATTTCCACTTTTATGACTACTTCCTTCTGTCTTAGAACCTCATTTGACATTGGAATCATCCATCCCTAAAGTGACATGACTACTGTGGTAGCATCTATAGCAATGCCAATGATGGGAAAGTCTCAATATATGGATGCTTTCTTGACCTAGGGATTCACTAGATGATCTCAACAGGATTTATAGCTATTAAGTATTCAAACGTCAAATCAGTTTAAAAAAAAAAAAAACATGGCTAATATACAGGGCTAGTACTGTGAACCATAAGCGTAATAGAGAAACAGAGTATTCCTCAGGGAATGTTAAACGGAGTAGTGTAGGCCTTCCGGGGAGTCTAGAATAGACACTAATGAAGACATCCAACTTCACTATCCTTAAAATTTATTGGGGCAAATTGTTAAAATGCAATAATTATATATTTATGTTCAAAGATTTGAAGTTAAGATTCACAAATAAGAGTGTACATTCTCATTTGTCTCTCTGGGTCTGGGTTACTTCACTCAGTATATTTTCCAGTCCTATATATTTACCTGCAAAGTTCATGATTTCATTTTTAGAGTGGCACAGAATTCCAGTGTGTATGTGAACCATATTTTCATTATCCATTCATTCATCAGGTGACGGACATGTAGACTGTTTCCATTTTCCAGCTACTGAGGCGAAAGTGGCCAAGAAGGCTGACTAGGTACAGGTGGAACAGGATATCAAATCCTTAGGCATATGCTAAGGAATGGTATAGATGTGTCAGTGGGTAGATTTCCTTTGAGCTTGTTGAGAATTTCTGACAGTGATTTCTGTAGTGGCTTCACCCATTTGCAATTCTCCCATCAGTGACAATGGGTTTCCCTTTCCTAGGATCCTCACAAACATTTGGTGTTAGTTATTTTCTTTCTGGCTCTTAATCAGGTAAAATAAATCTCAAATTTATTTGAGATTCAAACCAAATTTTAATTTTCCTAACTGTTAGGGTGTTGGACACTTTTTAAGGGATTTTTTTTCTTTAGTCATTTTCATCTCTTCTTAAGATATCTTTTTGTTTAGATCCATTGTCCATTTTAAGGGTAGGTTATCTGCTTGCTTGGCTCTTGCTTGGGTCTTTGGTTTTATGTTCTTTACATATTCTTGATATTAATGTTCTATGAGAGGTATAAGTGGAAAAAGATGTTCTTTACACTCTGTGGGATTCTTCTTCACTAAATTAATTGATTTCTTCACTGTATAGGAGCCTTTTCATTTAATGGGGTTCAATTTGTCAACTACTGACCTTAATTTCTATGGAAATGGAATCCTATTCAGCAAGTTCTTGCATATATATTTTGGAAAGTACAGTTAGTGTTTCTTCTAGCAGTTTCTGAGTTTGGGTTTCACATTGAGGGCTTTGGGTGATCTGGAGTTAATTTTTGTGTGGAGTGATAGATATATATCTAATTTCATTCTTCTAAATGTGGTCACTCTGTTTTTCCAGTGCCATTTGCAAATAATACTTTCAATTATTTCTAGTGTGCATTTCCAGAATGTTTCTCAAATATCCAGTGACTATAATTTCATAAACTTATGTTGGGTCTTCTATTCTGTTCCATTGATCTATATATCTGTTTTGGGCTGGAGACATGCTGTTTATTACATAGTTCTGTAATAGAGCTTGAAATCTGTTGTGGTAATTTCTCTAGCTTTTTGCTCAGAGATTGCTTAGACATCTGAGAACTTTTAATTGTAGATTTTTTTTATTTCAGTGAAGAATTTTATGGCAATGTTGATTGAGAGCTTATTGAATCTGTATATTGCTTATGTTAGGGTGATCACATTCACAATAATCCTTTGACACAGGATTTGAAAGAACTGAACTGAAACTGATGTGGAAACCTCTTCACTGAAGACTAAGTTTCATAGCATTTGAAAGTACTATGCAAGCTGGCAAAGGAAAAAATAGTCATTTTCCACTGTACACTTATATACCACACTGACCAGAATAGTGGTGCACTTTTATCTAGGGGGTTTTCAACAGAGTTCTAATTGAGGTTATGGCCTACTTAATGAGGAAGATTTTTTTACCTGATAATATAAACCTAGCCAATCACTAATGGCTGGAGAGGTAAGAGACTTTAGAGGAGAGTACACTAAACTAATATCATTTCTAACTGTATTCTGAATACTTTATCTTATATCCTCAGATAATTGCAGTTCTCACCTCTCATAAAAAAAAAAGCTTCTTTTGCAGTTCTTAGAAACCAACTGAGGCTCAGTGCACAACTGACTTTGGGATTTTTCAAGTCCCAATTAATATGTCTAAAACATAACCCCTCTACCTAAGACATGAGTAACAAGTGGAGGAGGGTAGATGTGCTAAAAAGCCAGAGGACCAGAATCTGCTGCAACACATCTTCTAGACGTGACAGGGAACCTGCACCTATAGAGCAATACAGTCACCTAAAGAAGACCTGTATAGTGACCATGTCAAGCTGACATGCCACCATTGTTGGAGAAAAAATAATCTCAAGATTGTTCTTCTACTTGAATACCTCAGGCAATTAATGGTTTCTGAAAGAGGGAGAATCAGCCTTCTCCAGGTATTAGATTCCTGATAGATCATATATGTACATACACATACATATAAGCGTTTAATAACCGTTGTTGGAAAAAGAGGCCATGGTGTTGAAGGAGAGCAGGAAGGGTCATATGGGAGAATTTGGAGGAAGGCAATAGAAAGGAGAAATGTAAAATAAATATATTCTCAAAAGTAACCAAATAAACAGACAAAAAAGCCAATAAGCCTTTTAAAAGTACAAAACTCTTAATCATTTCTGGAGATTCTGACACCATTTGAAACAGAGAGAACCCTTAAAGATGACTAAAATTTCAGTTTCATGTTAAATCATATAATTAAAAGATAATATTGGCCTGGCCAGATATTTATAATACCAAACCAAGCAGAATTGAACCAATGAGTATGGAAAGGGAAAGGCTACCTCCCATGTAAATTTGGAGTAGCCAATCAAAGCAGATAGGTGGGAGAATGAAAAACACATAAGCATCAATATAAAGGCTAAGTCACACCATTCTCCATAGCCCAGAACATCATGTTCACTCACTTATTCATTTATTTTGAATAAGTGGTTGTGAGGATAAGCCCCTCAGATAGCCTCTGGGTACATCTACAGTGTTTTATAAAAAATGTTCTACAATTCCTGTATAAATTCTGACCAGCTTAAAGTGAATACCAACTCTGTTATTTAAAAGGATTTCTGGTTTGTTTCAACTTGAAAGTAATTTAATAGGAATCCCACAGAGAAAATCTTTCTCAGTAATCAAATTATAACAAGTAAGAATTAAAAGTATTAAGAAGTTTAAGCAAACTTTTCAGCTACTCTGTTTGGATCAGGAGGAGGAGATCATTTGAAGTTGACTATGGGAATAAGTATAACAAAACTGTAAGAAAGAAAAACACAAAAATTTCACAAATTTTGGGTTCATTATAGGTCTACAGCCACAGTGTTTTTTCAAATACATGAGTTTGGCCAAACCCTAGGCTCTCCTTCCCCGAAGCATTTTGCCTCTGTCTATAGTTCCTTTTCTGAATATATAAAGTCAACTATATTTTAGAAGTAAAGTTCACCTACATTTTCAGATTCAACTGTGCTTAATTCATCAAAATGTTTGTTTTGAGTGCCTCTGCCTTTGGGGAAACATGTGTAATCTTTTTATTAGACTTTTGAAACTTTTCTTTTCTTAGAAACAGGAAGACTCTTCAGCCAGCAGCAAGTAGGGTTAAACTCAGAGCGTTAGAATGGGCTTCTAAATGACATTTAGAAGCCATGGAACCAAACAGGTCTTGAGCTTGGCAAAACATTCCTTTCCTTATTTATTAGGTGAGAAGAAAACATTTAGGATAAAAGAGAAATGATTCAAATAGCAACACATTCCTTAGTCCTTTATAAGCAAAAAACAAATCCATGGCTCCTTTTTAAATTAAAAGGCACATATATCTTTTAAAAATTGTCAAAAAATTTTATATTATTTTTATCTTATATACTATAGACATTTGTGATATATATGTTGCAGATTTATAAAAGTCATACATTTTTCCCGCTAAGAAATTATTCAGCTACTGCTTTTTTAAAGTAAATAAACTATATTGTGGTAGCACTTGGTGATGATAAAAGACCTCCATGGACCTTAGGGTTAAATCAATAGATTATTAACAAGCCAACTCCTTAAATATGGAAAATCAACCTGCCCTTACAATACTTCAAGAAAAATGAGATGCAAGATAAGATTAAGAATAAACTGATTAATGGTTTCCAACAAGACAATATAGGCAACACTGGTCTGTGGGTTTTTTTTTTTAAAAAAAATAAATTTCCAATAAAAACAGAAACTGGAATATGAAAACAAAACTTCATGGCCAATATCTACAGAATATTTCCAAGAAGGATTCTTCCAAACCCCTAAAACCTGGATCTGCCATCAAATTTACATGTTATCAGCAGCTCTGTGGGGAAGAGAAGCAATTCTGACGACTGTGAGGGCCAGAAACCAAATTCCTAGCAGATATTTATGCCATAAACATGATGTGCTTGCTGGTGTTGAAAGCTCAGCGAGCCAATGTGAGATCAGTAGACACATCTGAGAAGGCTTTTCAGAGACTGTGGTTCATGAGTGAGTTCAAGGGGCCACTGAACTTGAGATCAGGATTGGAGTCTTAAAGCCAAGACTTCTCCAAGCAGAAAAACCTAAAGCCTATTTCAAAACAAATGCCAAAATCTCAAACAGAAAGTGAGAAGAAATGTTTGCGAGGCCACGATCATCAGAAGCAGAGTGAAAAAGACAAAGGGCAAGGAAAAGTAAAGCTCAAGAATAAATATGGAGGAATCTGACATCATGAAGCTAAAGAAGTTCATGACGTCATGAGATTCTCTCTTTCTTTGCATAAGTGAAAAGCCTTCATGGTTAAAAATCATAAAAAGGATATATTCTTGACAAATTTCATTTAATGTTTTATGAGGAAAAACAATAATGAGCACAATGGTATTCATATTGAAATAGAGTCATGTCAGGAAATATATTTACAACTTTCCAATCAAGCAAAAATATTTTTAGAAGATAATAAAAATGAAGGAAGGATACCAGAATTGGACATAGTCCAATCAAAGGGAAAGTGATAGAGTATTTTAAATGAAAGATTCAAAACAAAGGCTTAGAAGGAAAAAAGTTAAAAACATTTCAAAAATGATGACTAACCCAGGAAACATACAAAAACAAATGGATTTAGAGAATTGCTAAAGCTTTTGGATACATGAATAATACCTTATGAATAAAGAATATAAGAAAGAGGAAATTAAAAGCAAATGTAAAAGTAAAAATAATTAAAAATAACAAAGTAATAGTGAGATAGAAAAGGGCAAATAAAACCAACCTTCATGCAGAAGAAAGCCCCACTGATGACACCTTAGTGACATAATTTATATTAAAATATCTATTTAAAAAAAGCTTTTTAGAAATGAAGTCTAATATTTAAGAACGGAGTTACTAAAAAGGAAATCACCTACATAGAAAAAATTTTACCAGAAGAGATTACATTGAGACACATTCTACTAAATTTGACTTTTTAATGAAAACAGACCTTTGAATGTGTCAACAAAAAGACCGTGTTACCTGTAAAGCAAATTTAGAATGTCTTACGGAATTAAGTCCAGCACAGCAAAGATGGCAGCTTCTTTGCTAAGGTCTGTGACTTCATTAGCTCTGGAAAGGTGCATAGGTTTCTAGTGTCAAACATGATTTCATTCTTGTTGAATGGGCCCTGAATCCAACTAGACAGATGTTTGTTACCATGAAGACATGGGTAGCACTTACTGCACCTTTACAGGTATCTTGCTTGCCATGCTTGTCACTGTAGTTTATAGGTCTTGAGCTCAGTAGGACTATTCACTGATTACCTCACTGTAAGCAAACTCTTCTTTCCTGCATGCTAGTTCCCAAAAACCTGACAGGGAGACTCTATTAATTATCAATGCTCAGCCAATAGCTCAGGCTTATTACTAACTAGGTCTTACAGCTTAAATTAACCCATATTTCTTATCTAAACTCTGCCACATGGCTTATAACTTGTTACCTAATTTCATACACATCCTGCTTCCTCTGTGTCTGGCTGGCAATGTCCCAATTTCTGCCCTTTTTCCTAGGACCCTCCTAGTCTGTCTCTCTGTCCAACTTCTTGGCCAGCTATGGGCCAGTGTTCTCTATTAACCAATGAGATAGATAGATAGATAGATAGATAGATAGATAGATAGATAGATAGATAGATAGATAGATAGATAGAATACAAAGATTCTTCCACAGTGTCTCCCTCTGCAGCTAAATAGTATTTTCTGGGACAATCTAAGCTAGGCCACAATCAACTCCAATTATCTGAGTACTGTATCCTAAGTGTGCAGTATCTTCAGCAATAGAGGCTTCAAGCCCTGAGAGGCAACCAAGGACTACACTGATAATCAGTGTGGTTTGGGAGTCACTTGGACTAACCTTAGCCAAACAGTTGAAGAGAGGTTTCTCGTGTCTGGTACTAAGGGTTTTGTATGGAGCACTGTTAGCCCAAGTAGCATAATTTCCATTAAGTGTGTGTGTGCGTGTGTGTGTGTGTGTGTGTGTGTGTGTGTGTGTGTGTGTGTGTGTGTGTGATGTTGTGTTTTGGAAAATAATCTTGATTTTATTTGTCCTCATACCCCCTCTTCTGGGTTTTCCTTCCTTCCTCCTCCCCAGATGGAACCCTGTTCCCGTTTCTCAATCTCCACTTCTGTCACCCATATTTCCCTCTCAATCTCCTTTACCCACCCATAGTCTCTTCATACTTTCCTAGTTTTGTAGTTACTCCACGATGAATACTCTATCTGAAGATTTGGAGCTAGGAACTGAAAATAAGAGAGAACATAAGGCATTTGTCTTTCTTGTTCTGGATTACCTCACTCAATATTACCTTTTCTAGGTGTACCCATTTCTCATCATTTCCATTATTTCATTTTTCTTTAAAGATGAATAGTATTCAAGTCTGTATTTGTATCACATTTTAATTGTTCATTCATCTGTTGAAGGACAGTTACAATATATATTTCTGACTGATATGTGAATTGGGCTAAGTGTTTGTGGAGTACGATGAGTCCTTTGGTTATAGGTCAAACAGTGATATAGCTGGTTCATATGGTAGATTTAACTTTGGTTTCTAAGGATCCTCCATACTGATTTCCTAAGTGGCTGGACTAATTTGTATCTTCACATCAATGAATGAGGGTTTCTTTTTCCCTGCAACCTCACCAGTATTTGCTACATGCTCACAAATAAGTATAGGTACTTGAAGATAAGTACCTTTTAACAGCAAATAAGAGCATCACAGAAATCCACAGCTGGACACAAAGCAGAGATCCATAGGTTGTGGCAAAAAACTTTTCGGTTATTAATATACACACAATCAACAAAGATGAATTCAGCAGAATGTATTTACATACATGTATATATTTATACATATATTTATATGTAACATTGATAATCAAAAAAAAGAAGCTACCAGTTTGAGAGTTGAGAGGGAGGGTTTATGCAAAAGTTTGGTGGATAGATGCCTGGGATTAGCTAGTGGGAGAAAATGGAAGGGCAATATAATTCTATTTTAATTAACATGCATTTAAAACTTTATTTTAAATAAAAATAAATTTTGACTGTTAGACCTTCATGATAAAAGATAATGAAAGATGTAATTTACAAATATTTCAATTCTAAGGAGAGGAGAATTCAGTTTTTTATTTAGAGACAGATTGACTTCCAAATAAAAATGTTGAACTTTGTGTGAACAGACAGGAACTTAGAAACAATAAAATATAGTAACTAACACCATGGAGGCTTCCCTGAGAATTCTACCAAATGAATAACAGACATGAGAAATGTTGGAGTGCATTTAACATCAATTTAACATCATTTAACTTAGTGCTTATATAACTAAGTTTAAATAATAGATACAAGCAAAGCATGTATATATATATATATATATATCTGTATGCTGATTAAGTATTTATAGTCCAACTGTAAAATGCAGAAGAGGGGAAAGAGGTGTATAAAAATAGAGTAAGCATTTTAATTATCTTGAAAAGTGAAATTATGTGATGATTCAAGTTTGAAATTGTAGAGTTAGAATATCTTTGTAACGAAAAATATTGACCAAATAGTAAATCTAAGGAATCATTTCAATGGTAGCATTATAGAAAAAGGAATAGTCATACCTTTGCCTCCTGATGAAAAGGCATGTTACCACCTATGAAGGTTCATTGTTACCTAAAAGAGAAAGAGAAAGAAATAGCACTTACACTCACATGCAAGTTATTATATAATAGCATATATACTAACATTAAATTGTATCAATATTTAAAGTCTTGCATAATGTAATAAAGATCCAAGATGACAAAAATGTATTTTAAATGAGATATTATTTAATGATTCTTTGGCCCATCATCTGTCAGTTTCAGGATGTTTAGGATGAAACTTCAAATTCAGAGTTTATTCCACTTAAATTATTAGTGTTCTTTAAATTATTTATTTCCATGTCTAAAATGCCTTCTATATGACTTACATTTGAGTCAGTTTTCTTTGTGTATCCTTCTTATCAATAGCCATTCCATAGCAGACCACTATTTGAATATTATTTTGTCTGCAACTCTAGATAGTTTGAAACATTAAGGCTGTGAAGTAGATACAAAACTAAGACTAGCAAGTACCAGAACCATTTTCTGATTAGATCTAAATCCCATGCCACAAGATAGAAACTATAGCTGCCTCCATTGTCAGGCTAAGAACCTATTCCTAGGTAGGTCATGGTAATGGACATAGTATTGAACTGACTCCTAATGACTTATTGTCATATCCACAGATCAATGTATCTCTTGTCTCTTATCTGAGAATCTTCATATTTCAGTAGCTTGTGATTACCACAATGACTTAGCAACTGGCCGACATGCAATGAATAAAAGACCGTAAAATGCTCAGGGCCTAAAGCAAACATATAAACTGCAATTCCTCTCCCAAAGATCAAGGATCATTGCACAAGGATGGAGTGGAAAGAGGCAGGAGCCTGATGTGGTGACTGACTACAAGGAAATAGTATCTTCTGGGCATTCCAGAGCAAATGTATGTAGTCTGAAGTTTCTGTCTTGCCAGAAACTCCTAAATAATTGACTCAGAGGCTTAATTATTATAGTAACTGCTGGGCCAGTAGCTCAGGCTTATTACTATCTAGCTCTTATATTTAAATTAACCCATGATTTTTATCCATGTTTGTAGCCATGTGGCTTGGTACCTTTTTGCTCAACTCAGCTCAGCATTTTTATCTTACTTCCTCTGGCTGATGTCTCCTGCTCTGCCTTTTCTCTTCCCAGAATTCTCTTAGTCTACTAGCCCTGCATCTACTTCCTACCTAGCTTCTGCCAATCAGCATTTTATTAAACTAATATGAGTAACAAATCTTTACAGTGTACAAGAGCATTATCTCACAACTGTATACAAGAACTCTCAGCAGGTGTGACAGTATGCAGAAAAACACAGCAAATGTTTTTGCTTGATGAAAGACAGAGGATCAGTTTTCTCTAAGAGTGTGTCCCCTAGTTAGTTGAACACTCTCAAATAGAAGACCATACAACCAAGAATATTTGTGTAGCACAAAATTGGTCTTGGAAGAGTTTTGTTTGTTTGTTTGTTTGTTTGTTTGTTTGTTTGTTTGTTTTGGCACAAAACTTGAGTTAGTAGGGAAATAAAAATGAATTAGGAAAGAGTTTGGGTAGGGAGGTTAATGTTCAAAACATGTATGAAACTCTCAAAGTAATAGCCTTTACAAAAAGATTGAATGAGAGCTTTTCAGATATGTTTCCTGACAATGTAGTCATCAGTTCCACTGATGCAAAAATGTTCATTAGCAGGTGCATCATAAAGGAATCTTACTGAAAGTAAAAGTGTTGCATCAAACACCAGGGAACTTGCTGAAGAGCATCTGGAAGAATGCGCAGGATCAGAATGGGAAGGTGTGCAACTTATAGCTCCTTGTCTAGATTACAGAACCACTGCAGTCCTGAACTTAAAAGGCTTACACAAGACCAGGCTCCTCAACATTTCATCTTAAAGGAAGGTCCCACCCTGTCAGAAGGACTATAGATAATTATCACTGCTTGAAGGTAGAATATTAGATGTTCTGTGGCCTGGGCATAGATAAGTTGTCCATGAGACTCAACAGCTTCTCACCATTCATCAAGTATATCTAATAAGATTCAAGGGAGCAGGGAGGGCACACACCAAAACAAAAGTTATGAAAATAATATAAGCATTAATTGTGGAAGTGGATGACAGCCAGTGGGAGAGATGAAAATGACTAAAATGCATTCTATAAATGTATGCAATGGTCAAACAACAAAAATAGAAAAATAAATGAACAAAATGTGTCTATTAATGTTCTAATACACAACATCTGAGTTAGAAGAACCGATATTATCCTCACAAGGAGACAGTTCATATAGTCAATAGAAGTATGGGAAGGGAAGTGGTGTTTGAAAAGATGGCTCCATAGTTAAAACACTTGCCTGATCTAGACACTGCATAATTCTGTTCACAAAGCACAAGAGGCAGCCAATGGGAAAATTAACTCCCTAGAAGATCATGAGCTGATGTCAGAGAAGGCTGCAGATATCAAGAGAAAGTAGAAACTAGCTGAAGACAAAAAGAGTGGATTTACTCTGATACAGAAAATATTGAAGAATAAGAAAACAGTTTAGTGACCCTAGGGAATATCATGATTTCAGTCACAATATCTTGAAATTGTTTGGCATATATGAAAGTAGACAATATTCAGAAATCTTTAGGTCCATTGGCATAAAGCAGGTGCATTTTAGTCTCTCCCATATCTGGAGACTAAAGGCTTTTAAGCAGCCACAGTGAAAAATTCAAATGGTATAAACATTTATACATAATATTTGTGGTTAGCTGTTCAGAGCAATGTCAACTGATTGGGGATGAAACTTCTCAACCAGAAGAATAGTAGGAATAATGAAAAACCAGACAGAGTAAAAGCTATAAAGTACAGTCTTTCTCTTTCATTCCCTGGGACTCCCACAACTGCCTGAAGAAATGCTTAACAAGTTTGAAAGGCCAGAGGTTGGCTGGTCACTTTCAAGGCTTCCTTATTGCTCTATAGTTAAGGCCAAAGTCAGAGGCAGTGGCCAGCCTCTTTCAAGCTGGCCCAGAGTATCTGGCAAGCATAGTTCAAATCTCTGGAGAATATTTGCACCCTTACTCTGAAGTACAGACTCTACTTGTGTTTACCATCTGGGCTTATTCTACAGCCAATTAAAAAGATAAGCAGTTTCAGAAACATATGGTATACATTCTACCATGCTTTAGAGAAGCTATACAGTGTGTCCATAAAATCTATAATTTAACAAAGACTACAGATCTACACTACAGTCTCAAGAAGCTTGCCAGTTCAGATTGCTCTCGGGCACAGGGTTTATTTCACCATTCTAAGTAAGAAAAATGACAGAATAGTCAATGTAATTGGAATTCTGAGATTTTTCCTCTTTTTAACATTTGCAAAAAAAAAAAACCCACAAACCTTTGCTGGTCAAAATATAATACCAAAATGCATGTGTTTTACATGTGTTTGCCACCTTATCCATTATAGTGTTGAAAAAATTTTCTGGTGCATCTGAAGGGATTTATTAGACAGTAATTCTATCAATTTCTACTAATATGTTCTGATTAATTGAAAATGTGTCCATTGACAACTACTTTTAAAAATATTTTTAATCTTTCTCTTATCCTATAAGACATAAGTATGATTTAAATCTCAGCCTCTACCACTGCATGTATAAAAATATCGGTTTGAGATTGTCTCTTAGTAGAATCTAGGAACATCTTTTGAATAAAGTTGTATTTTGTTTCCAAGGAGGGTGACACAATCCCTTAATTTATGGTGCAGATTAACCATCCTATTTTACAGCAGTCAGGGTTTTTTTTTTTTTTTAACTTTTCTTCTTGTCTTTATTTTTAGTTGTTATAATGTTTTGTCCCCAGATGTGGGAATGCAGCTGAACAGGGGCTGATATTCATTACTAGGAGATTATGCACATGAAGTCCAGATGTTAAAGTGTGATCATTTTTTTATCAGCAAATAGATTTCTTTTTGTGTCATATTGAGATCAGATAAGATACCTCCTATATGTTACCATTATAATTTGGAGCCCTTTAGCTTTCTTCTCAATCATCCCCGCCCACATACCATTCACTTCAGTCTTGCTTGAAGTTTAGGTTGATATGAATACTTAATATATACGCCTTACTTTGCTAAGCACACTTTAGGTCTGAATCTGAAGAGAAGCCTGTAAAGTAAATGTTGAAAGTAAACAACACAAAGAGGAGAAGGCGAGGTAGGGGAAGAAGGAGGGATGGGGAGGGACTGATTTTGCTAAACATTAGCTTCACATTTGTTGATTATGGGGAGTTTCAAATGTTCTACATGGAAATAAAAAATAAGCCAATTTCCAATGGTTCGTTGGTGGGTTGATAAATGTACATTATATAAAAGTGACACAGTGTTACATGCTTATAACTTAAACATAAAAGAGGTTAAAACAGGAGCATCATGACATAGAGGTCAGTCTAGGCTCCATAGTGAGATCTACACCAGTCTGGATCCCATAGGAAGACTATCTCAAAATAAATGAGTGTATATCTTAATTACAATTTTTTTATTTCTACACTTCATGGAAATATGTAAATTTATACACAATTGCTACAATGCTTTCTGAAAGTAATTTTCTTCAATAAAAACATCTTCATGTTATTTCAAGTTCTCTGGATGTATTAGTTGTGACTGTTCATATTCAGTGTCAACTTGACACTCTGGAGTCCACTGATAGGAGACTCAGAAAAAGGTGCTGTCTAGATGAGGTTGATCTGTAGGCATGTCAGTAGGGTATTGACCTTGATTATGTGAATGTAGGTGGCAAGACCTCTTCACCATTCCCTGGATGAAGACCTTATATTATACAGAGTATGACAGATAAGCTGCAATCATGGACACATAAAGTCATTGTTCTTTGGCCCTTACTGTGAATGTGATATGACCCAATATCTAGCTCCTGATGCCTTGACCTCCCTTTAGTTATGGATTGTATGAGAGTTAAATAGATGTTATTTTCCTTGGTGGACTTTTTTAAGGTATTTGATCATAGAAATAATAAACTAAACTAATGTGTTAACGTTATGAGTCAGACATAGGGCACTTGAAGATGTGCATTCTTCTCATTAACTCTCAGAGAGAAAATTAATTCAAAGTTAAAAATGGTAATCTAAAACTGAACAAAATGTTAATGAACTTAAAATTATTATGGTAATTGAAGCACTTTTTTATTCTTTACAAACAATAAAATTATTTTCTTAAAGCATGGTCCAGGTACACAGTAAATACTTAAACTTTTTTTTCTTTTTAGAAAATTAAGGATACACTATAATTCCAATCTCTACTTTTTCTCATACTGGCTTTGATAACATTGCAAAGTCTTCCCACTAACCAACGAGGTAAGGGAGCTGTTTGTTATCCAACAGAGCTCAAGTTATAGTCTATGGCCTTCAGTAAAGTTGGCTGAATAAAGCACGAAAATTCAGCCAGATTAGAATCAAAATTGGAGCCAAATACTGACAAATGTGATAGTTTTGTACAAGAATCATTGTACAGAAGAACTAATATACAGATAATATAAATGTAACTGAATTGAATTTTATTTTTAAATTTTTTAACAAAGTTTAGCTTGATTTCCATCATGCCATTCAAAGTACTTTTCCATAAACCCTTGTTTAAAAGAAGTTGTACTTTCTGTCAAAAGCCAGCGTCAATAGATGACCAGAAGAAGAAGTGTTTTCAGACACAACAGGGCAGATCTATATATGAACTCCCAAAAGTTGTGCCAGTATGTGTATGACCTGGGCAAACTCAAGCCAGACAAAAATCCCAGTTTGGAGGAGGGAGGTGGATAAATATCACACCCCTATCTTCTGGGGGAGGGAAAGATGGTTTGCTTTAAGGATATGACCCATGTAAGGAGACCACACCTCAGTGGATGGCCACACACCCAAATATGTGTGTATACATATACATGTATGCACATATACATTATATATGTACAAATTGGACTGGACATTGTTTTTAAATGAAGACACAATGTTCTGTGGAGAGAAAATGAAGAGCAGATCTTGGAGGAGTTGAGGAAAGGTCTGAGTTTTAGCAAAAGCACTGTATGAAACTTTCAATGATTACTTTAAAAAATAGTATTTAAGCTGAGAAGATTGCTCTGTGGATAGAGAATTTGTCAGGGGATGCATGGGCAGAAAGTTCACTTCCCAGACCCATATAAAAAGCCTGACAGTTGTGACTTGCCTGTAATACTAGTATTTGGGAGACAGAGATAAAGGATTCCTGGCACAAGATGGTTAGATAAAACAGCTAAATTGGCAGGATTGCGATTTCAGTGAGAGATCCTACTTTAATAAGAAGTGACTGTTGTAAATGGTTCTGGCCTGGATTTTCTAGGCCTGGATCAGAGGTTTGGTCCCGCTCTCAGCCCCACTTAGCATCAAATAATCACACATGGGTTTATATTATTTTTACACTGATTGACCTAGGGCCCAGGCATATAATTTGCTAGCTCCTTCATCTGAACTCAACACATCTTGTTCAGCCTTGTGTCTCGGTACCTTTTCTCAGAGCAGCATTTCCTTTGCATCTCCTAGCAGCTCTGGCAACTATGTCTTCTGTGTCTGGCGCTTGTGTCTGCTCTGAGATGTTCCTGAGTTTTCTTCGCCTTTTAGACCCACCCACACATCCTGTTTGACTTTAGCCAATCAGCTTTTTATTAAACCCATAGGCGGGACAAATATTTACAACATTATCAGCATAATCCTACTACAAGTAACTGAGAAAAAAATAAACAAGTAAAATAAAATAAAAGTCACTTGTAGCCTAATTAGTTTCATTGTTCCTAAATAAATGTCAACTTTCCAATGACTAGGGTAAGGTAAATAAATGTGGTGTACCAACAAACACATCAAACCCTGTGAACAAAACGAAAAGCTTAAAACTCACTAAGGCTTCATGTGGTAATCAAATACTAAATCTCCAAATGTACACTATCACTTCTGGCATCTAAAGTAACAACCATGTGAATTAACCCATTAGTGTAGAGCCAGGAAGCATGCAAGCCATATGCCTAGAAGAGATCAGGTGCTTAACTGCAAATAATATTTCATTTTTCCACTACTAAACTTAAAATGCAACACAAATACTTTTCTCATTTAGCCTAGGGACACATCTTAGAAAAGAGTAGTTAAAAATAGATATTATTACACAGGAGAGAAAATCATTTTTTTACCTCAAGTAAAGCTTTTTATGATTATTTATCTTTTAAAATATTTTCCAGAGTTGCTGTCTTTTGTATTGTGCCTCATATTGCAGAAGCTCAAACATTTATCTCCATCTTGTGATCATAGAAACAAATTGGAATATTGTCTTTCTCTGCACCGTGAATCAATGTTTACTTTCAGTTCAGTATTTTGACACTACAACATGGCACTGTGATCTACAAAGTTCACGCACAAAAGGAAATAATCGCTTGCAAAAAATAAACATTATCAGGCTTTAAGTAACTTTATCATTTGTGTTTGAGTGTACACATAGATATTCCAGCCACAGGATTGACCTGCCTTTATTTACAGAATGGAATGCCATAGATGGATCAAAGGAAGAAGTAATTGTATTCATGCTTCCTCCAAAAGAAGAACCTTTCCTTTTCAACCTAAGGAATACTTAAAATTGATTCTACCACAATTTTATTTCAACTGAACAAACAGGATTTCTTATCCTTATGTAACCCTACATTCTGCAAACAAATTACATCAAAAGCATCTTTCTAAGCATCATTTTCCTCAGCAACTCAGATTTTGAGACCTATAGACTGAAAATAAATCAAAGGTGGTCTTTCTGATTTGTAGCAGGATTGTGCAAAGATATATTGAAAATAGGCTTCACATAGGTTGAAAACGAAAACTATTGAAAATAGCTTAGAGTAAGCTATGATGTTTTCTATTCCCATGCATTTCACTGTTAGAAACACTTTGTATCTGTCACTATAAACCTTCATACTAACACCTGATGCCAGAGCACTAAACCCAGATGCTGAGGTAGGTAGGCCCTGACAGCAATAATTCTAACTGCTTTACATAACTATTTCACAATAGCACAATGTTTTGAAATAATATTTTCACATGAGAAAAACATAACATTGGTTTCTCCAAAACTTGTATTTCACTTGCTAGTTCATCTATTAAGAACATAAAAGTCTTGAAAACTAAAGCTTTCTCAATTCTAGTAAACTATTAGCTGTGTGATCTTTGGGAGACAGCAATGATTGAAAATTTTCCATAAAATTCAGTCTAGTAAGACATGACACGGCATAAGCAACTTTCCCTCTTGTTTATTATTTTGTAAACAGAAACACTGTAAAAGGAAAGTCACGAGAGGTGTAGGATTTATAAGAAAATGGATATTAAGCTTCAGAATGCCCTCAGTACATGGGATACAAGAAAGTACATAGTTGAACTTAAGTATCCAGAATCTCCTCCTTAAATGAACAGGGATAAGTAAAGTCTCCTAAAGCACTCTACTGGAACCAGCTGAAAAATAGAAAAATAGCAAAACAATTTCAATTATTATAGTGTAGAGACTAAACATGTCACTAATAAGAGGCATAATATTAGCACAAATGCTATGAATGTATACAGCTTAAAAGAAGATAATGCCCTTGCCATCTTTATACACTTCATCTTTCACTGAAGAACTTTATCAAATTTTAATTTTCTCCATTTCAGAGAAGTATCAAAACATAATCCCATGGATAAAAAAGGAGTACTGGACAAGAAAAAGCAATTCCTTCCACACACCCTTAAATAGATTGGGGCACAACAGCTATTCCCTTAAGGTATGAAGAGAATGCTAAGCAACTGCTGTGCACCGTGACAAGATAAAAAAGCTTTTAAAACACTGCCAGCAATAGTTTTAAAAGTTAACAAGAGGACATAATTGAGATTATTGTATTTTTTATTATGTGGTTAGAAACATTAAAAGGCCGGAAAGAAAAGCCATGTAACCTGGATCTTTGAGAGAACAGACGGTAACTGGTGTTGAATGGCTAAAGCTTGGTTATTGCTTTTTCTCATGTCCCTTCAGTGCTTGGAATTTATAGTTGAATCTCAGGAACAAAAAGAAGCATCTCTAAGCTGACTAGGGGTTACAATTTCTTCTTTAATGATGCTGAACATAATTTTAACACATTACTTTATTGCTAAGTTATTAAGGACATTTTAAAAGATGATGATAAACTATGTCCTCAATTAAAAAGTCAAGCTAATCATTTTATCCAGGACAATCGTGACACAGACTATCCATAAAAGCAATGACTAACTTAGTCTAATGTACAAGGTAACTGCTGCTAAGACTCATTCTAGAGATACACATAACTGGTTATGTTTTGCCAGCAATAATGAATCCTGAGAAGCTGAAATCTCTTCATTAGAATTCTCAGAAGAAATTCAAGCATATGTTTTCATTACTGATTGTTACATGTGCCACAAAAGATATATTGCACTTTTAAAAAAATAATCTATAATATTCAAAATGGCCTTTTAGACCATTAGATATAATTTGTTTCCATGAAAGGCTAAAAGTGATACAGGCCTCATCATTTTAACTGCTAATTTCTTGTTTTCCACATATTCCAGAACTAGGATTTGCCCTGCTGTGTCTTGGCAAGCCGTAGGATGGTATCTAACAAATTCCCATCTTTAAAAAAAAAAGTGTTGGATAGAACAACCATAACTCTGAGTAGTACTGAAATCCAAATGTGAATTTCCTGGAACACATATGGGAACAAGCAGTCAACAGATTTCTGAAATTGCATACCAGTGCTTTGCATTGCTGTACAACTGCTTGCCCTTCATGAAAGAAAAATCTATTGCAATCTTTTCTGATGAGTTCAGAGAGAAACTGTTACAGCCACATACCTGCTTCACCAGTCAGCTTTATGTTTCATAATCCATTTTCCGCATAAAAGTGGATGAATGAATTATGTTTGTCCTGAGTATTTCAAGGTACATTACCAGAATGCCCAAAATGGAAAACGATGGAATTCAATCAGTTAACATTATCCTTGGTCAAATGTCCTTTTTATTCAATCCCCTTACCACCCTCTGACCCACCTCAGAATCTGAATAAATGTGAGAGTTAAAAATCAGCTTTACTGTTTTGTGCATTTGCCTGATAGAAAGTTTTTGTTTTATGTTGCCTTTGATTTCTCTTAAGTACACTTGATTTCTTGAGTTCTTTTTAAATTATTCAATCTCCTACCCATATTTCACTCCTTTTAAGAAATTTTAATTATCATACATAGTATTGGCTACTGTGTGGTATTTTCAGAACACTGAATCATTGACCTCTTCGTCATGTCCACCACTTCTTACCTCTGACCCTCCCCTAGGCCCTACTTCGGTCTTTACTCCCCTCTCATGGCCATTCCTTATTTCTATAAAATTTCTACCACAGTAAAATTTACCCCAAATTGTAATTATATAGCTTCCAAAAGTAAATGTATCATTCATAATTAGAAAAAAAGACTTAAAAAGAAATCAATAAAAATTTTGAAAGCAACAGACAGATATAAAAAGTTGGTACAAATTGGTTGCAAATGTATCTCAATTGTCAGTGTTTGCTATGCAAATGCAATGTACAGCATTCTATTCCCAGGATTGCATAAACTGGGTGTGTTAATGCACATCTATAATCTCACTACATGGGACTGGGAGCAGAAAGATAAGAATGTCAAGGTCATCCCAGGCTACACAGAATTTGAGGCCAGCCTGGACTTCACCAGACCACCTCTAAATAAACAGAGATGAACTCAGAGAAAATAGTACCTGAGGCCCAGCACAGACAATAAATGCTTGGGAAATTCACATGGATTATTACAGCAGTGAGCATGAAATCACTGCTTCTCTCAAAGTTATCTTCAAAATGAGTTCTAATGACAAGAAAATCACCTGAAGTGCCTGCTCACATGGAATAGTAGGCAAAATTGGTATTTTAGATATAAAATTTAAGCAATGTTTGTTTAAAGAGAAGAGAGAGACTGAAATTTAGAAGATTCTGGGTTGTAGGTGATATGTACTACTCATACTCAGATTAGATGTGTCCAGTTCAGGAAGACTTCAGGCATGCTTGGCAGATATTTACCTGGCATGTAAAGAACTGCTTTGGGCAGATTTCGTTCTGATGAATGAGGTGGGCAGTGTCCATTTCTAGGAATAGAACTCAACAAAATAACGCATAAGAAATCTATTGCCCACTAGGTGGTGGTGGCAACATTAATTCCAGCACTCGGAAAACAGAGGTAGGAGAATATCTGTGAGTTCAAGGCCAATCTGGTCTACAGAGTAAGTTTCAGAACAGATGGTCACTTAAACAGAGAAATCCTGTCTTGGAAAAAAATAAAATAAAACCTATTGCCTAGCATATTTGTTTTCTGACTCAGAGGATGTATGATCGTTCATAATATAGAGATACCAACTTTGAAAAAGAAATGAGAATAAAAGCTGTTTCAGTTTGTGAAAATGTAGTAAATTCAAGTCAATCCTTAGAAATGTACACAACAAGGTCAGGATAACTAAGAGAATTGCCAGTGGCTTCCTGGCATTGGGATATGCATGACACAGTACTATCTCAGACCAAGGCAGGATACTTGTGTAACAACGCCCTCTGAGGTAGACACCATAGGTAAGGGGCTGTGGGTGTTGAGAAAAAGACAGGATGATCACTCTGTATCATTTCTAGATACTAGTGAGAAAGACTGAACCTAGCTGAGAACGGAAGCAGCAGATAAAAAGGAAACGTGGCTAAATTCTCCTTACCCTTGTCGGTAACAGCCTCTTTCAGGCTGCTGTGGCCTCGAGCAACAGGGGCCACATGCTGGTTATATGTGCTGGTTAAATCTTTTTTTTTTTTTTTTAAACATCTTTATTTATTTGCCTTGGTGTTTGCCTGAACCTGGGAACTGGAACTACAGACAGTTGTGAGCTATCATGTGGGTGCTGGGAATTGACCCATCTCTCCAGCCCCGTGCTGGTTAAATCTTAAAACTAGTTCAGATTATAAAGCTGAGGGAAAAGCCTGACAACTTGCCACTTCTAAGCAGACAAACCCATTTGCTAGCCTCCTGTAGAAATACAGAACTCAAGAAACAGTAGCGCCATTTGGCAGCAGGCTGACAAATAGAAAATTGAGAATTGTGAAGAATGCTCTTGGAATACTGACTGCTTTCCTTTCATTAAAATACTGCCCTTGGTTCCTATGAGTCTGATTTTCCCCTCACTTTCTAGCCACTCCATCTTAAACTCACTGATTTCTTCTCCTTTTTATCAACTCTGGCGTAACTTTCTGCTTAAAATTGTATGCCTCTGCCTAAGGTTTTTCTATGTGCATTTTCTCCTGGAAGATCCTCAAAACGCATTTCATCTATAATTGAGTGCTTAAAATTGCACTATATACTTGACATGCTTAAAAGATGATAGGATCTAGTGAGCAGAAAAGTAGGGAATTTCAGGTATATATATATATATATATATATATATAAACACATTCTATATATATATATATATAAACACATTCTATAGTCCACAATATTTTCACTTAGTCAGATTACTTAAAAATATATTAACTTGAGAAAGTTAAGGCCTTAACTGAAGAGAGGAATTTGAAGTGTTTTGACTGGTATAATCAGGTTCTGTGTGTCTGAAGAAACACTCCCAAATTTCATACATTCTATTTTACCACGAAAATCCTTGAAGACTGAGGGATTCTCAGCTATTACTTAGTTTTAATTTAGTTTATCATCTCTACCTTCTCTAAACATGTAATCTAACATTAGAACGCTCAAAAGGAGAAAACAAAGCAAAAACAAAAACACCAGAGCAGAGGACTTGGAATGTAAAAGAGAAAGCCGGTATGTTCTCAAGTCCAATTTCAAACCCCGAGGTAGGTCTTATTGCTAATTTGTCTGATATGTTAGAAGAATATATAGTGTTTTTTTTTATCAAGGCCTTCTATCTTCTAACTATGAATGTTTTAGTATTTAATAACTGCTTTGAATGTAATAAACACACTTTGAATAAAATACAATGAAAACACTCCTGCTCAGAGATAATTATTTCAGATGGCATGACGGTCTGCATGCTTGGGTATGAAGGGTAGATATGGAAAACATCACCCTGATCTTACAAGGCATATTCTAGATGAACAGAATTGACTTTATATGTATTTGTTAATTTCCTCCAAATGGAGCGTCTTCCAGCATCCAGTAATCTAACGCTAGTTCAAACTCTTCCCATGGCGCACAATGTAATAGTCTCAGCAGAATCTACAGTGAGGAAATCTTAGGCTCATGCAAAAATCACATTTAGCCTGATCATTTGGTTTTAATGTCTAACTAAGACATAGAAAAAAAGGGTAAAATTATATAAAGCATATTAATGTACAAATGTATGTCTATTTCATATTTTATTTGATTCAATCATATATGTAAACAGACACATGGTACTAAATTAAAGTATAAATGTATTTTTCAAAATAAATCATTATTTTCTATTTTGAGCACTGGTTCATTTCACACAAGGGAGTTAAAAATGCTAAACTGTGTTTCCTTTTATCACTTCTTTGCAAAAATAAATTTATTATGAATTGTACACCTTATACCTTTAAGACACAATGACAATAAATCAAAAGTGGGAGATAACACAGGCCTACATAAAACTGCCAGTGTCTACTCCACATTCAGACACAAAGTCATGAACTCTAAACCCAGGCATTCCAGGATTAGGGACTGATAGGCTCCAGAATACTATGTGAGAATGGGCATTTGGCCTGAACTTGAAGGACAGTTCTTTCCCAAGTGAGAAAGGATACTGGGAAAACACAAGGGCATGGAGATGTGAAGAAATACATCAAAGTTAACACATATTTTGTTCTTCATGCAGAAGAAAAAGAAGAAGCATTTTAAACTTTTTTTTTCTCTGCAAGCACCAGACAGTTTTTAGATCCTTGTAAGAAAAATGACTGACATACAATAAAAATATATATGTAAATTATAAACAAAACTACTTTTAAAATGTTCTGCATGATTAACAGATAGACACAAAATTAAGTATGTGTTTTTCAATTTGGAAAATTAGGAAATGATAATAGTACTGTGATTTGGCAAGGCTTAGAGGATAGAAAGACATTTTAATTTGTTTCTGGGGTTTATCTTAAGGAATAGTCATTGGCTTGCAAGAAGATACCATAAAAAACATATTAATCACTATAATATTCTTTTTGCTAGCAATAAATAGACTTGTGAAAACTAAAAGCCCAGCAATAAGGAACAGATTAAATAAATTATTATAACAAATTAGATATTTAATAATTATTTAAAATATTGAAGATTAGAAGTAAATTTTGTGGGGATCATGAAAACATGCATTGACAGCCAGGAACTGTGGGGACAGGTACAAAACAATTAGTAAACATCATCTCTAGGAGGCAGATGCAACTGAGTCTTTTTATTCTTACTTGCATTTTATAAATCTCAACAATGATCATGCAGCACTCTTAGATGGAGGAAACTTGGGCATCCCACTCCACAGAAAAGCCAAGGCATAGTTACTGTTTCCATATTGAGATAAGAAAAGTTGCCAGTGCACAGCTCAGTTTCCTTCTGAGAGAGAAGAGAAACATTTAGAATGAGAAAAGACTTTTAGAATATCCTATATTAGATACAAACCATTTTTAGTACAAAGTCACTATCCTGCCTCATTTTTCCAATTATTCCCCCACATTTGGGATTGAGTAGGCAACTTCTAGGAGTTCTGATCGTCAACCCTAACACATCTTTAATTCCTCCAATGTTTTATAGTTTTCAGAATATAACTTTTGTACTTATTTTTAATGATTTTAATCTTTTGTGTTCCATAATAAGTATATCATTCTTTCTTCACACATTATAATAATCCATTCTGACCTCTTTTGTGTCATGAACACCTCATATTTCTCACTATATATTTCTCACTATATATATATATATACATGCCACTCCTATTGGCTTTGGTGAAACTATTTTTATTTTTAAAAAATGAATGTGTTGTTGCTTGGAGACTATAACCCAAAACAATGAGGAAATTGTTTTTGTGATCTTTTTATATTACATGTGTATTTCTATTTTTAACTTACAGAAATTTTAATTTTTTGAAATTATTTCCTTCTAAGACAATTTGTTTCTCGCTGCAAACTGAAAATGGGACCCATTGCCAAGGACAATACCTACATAACTTATTTTACACAAGAAAGTCCAGCTGATGCCTACATGGACCCTTCACTCCTATACTCTAGTCTCTTTGATATGGGAAGGTACTCTGAAGGCTACCGAACAAGAAATGTAAACACTAACTCAGCCACAGAACCTTTGACCTACAATCTGTCCTGCCTGGAAGATATGCTAGAGTATTGGTGGCACAGGCTTGTAGGTATAGCCAACCTTTGCCTGATTTAACTTGAGACCCACTCCATTAATAGGACTCATACCTGACACTGCTTGGGCGACAGAGATCCAGAGACTAGATAGTGCAGAAACCTAGGGTAAAAGCAAACACTATGACTCCTAATAATAGTCAACTGTACTAAGATATTACTGCCTTATTCGGTAATCATCAAAAAAAATTTCCTTCAGAAGCAGATGGTAACAGATGAAGAGATCCATAGCCAGAAATTACACAAAGACAGAGTCTAAGTAGATGTCTCCAGGGAACCCAATGGAAGAGAAGGTGGACAGAGTGTAGGAACCAGAGGCAATGGAGGATACCAGGAGAACATAGCCCTCTACATCAGTTAAGAAAGGTGAATTAAAGTCACAGAGATTGAAGCACAAAGCATAGGGCCTGCATTGGTGTACCCTGGGTCTTCTTGCATGAGCATCAGGTCTTCTGTGTATATATTACATCTTTTAGCTTAGTAATTTTATGGGACTTCTGAGTATGAAAATAAGTAAGTCTTGTTCTTGCTCTTAGGACTCCTTTCCTCCTGTTAGGTTACCATGTCCAACTTCAACATAATGGTTTTTGCTTTCCCTTATTATATTTTATTTTGTCATATTTGGCTGTAAGCTTTTAGAAGTCTGATTTTTTCTAATGAGAGACAAAAAGAGAATAGATGTGATGGGAGGGATGTGGAGAGAAACTTTGAGAAGTAGAGGGAGGAAAAACTATATTTAAGATATATTGTATAAGAAAATTATCTATTTTAATAAAAGAAAAAATGACAACTGACAATTTTTCAAGATTTAGTTGCCTTTACATACAGACATGCACTCTCTTTGCTATTATTAAACTTTGGGTCCTTCATAAAATTCTTTGTTTCTATGGCGATAGATGGGCTATGACTATGTAGGGCTAAGGATTATAGAAACAGAAGAGGTAGGGATTCACTTGAGCACTCCTTGTGCAATTAGCATCTAATAGATCCTTCCTCAAACTCGATCAACTGTGATCCCATTGATCCAGACGCATAGCTGCTCAAACCTCAGGTACCAAGATACAGAATGATAACTCACAACAGGGAGACCAAGTAGGGGAAATGTTTACTGAATAAACAGAATGATTACCAGCGAAAAACGGTTTTTAAAGAGAAATTGCGGTATGTTACATTATAATCCTATCCCTTTTTCCCTTTCCTTGTTCCAAACTTTCCCATAATCCCCCTTGTCCTCTCTCAAATTCATGGCCTCTTTTTCTCCACATATACATTTTGTATGCATATAGAGAGAATACATATTGTTTTTATAGAAAGAAAAATATATTATATATACTTATAAATATGTAAAGACAAATAGACACTAATAACTAGACATTAATAAATATGCTCAGTCCACACACTGTGACTAGTATTATATGTTTCCAGGGTGGCCACTTAGTATTTGAGAAGCAACTGGGGGCTTTTCCCTGTGAATAACTATCTCTCCCACTCCCAGCATTTCTTAATTGTTTGTAGTTCTGTGTCTATGGTTGAGGCCTCAAGAGTTTTTCCCTATTTTCATATTAGCTCATCTATTGATGTCATCATTGTTCAAGTATTATGTAGGCAACCACACTGACAAGACTTCATGATGTATCAAGCTGATCTATCCAGGAGATACAGTGTCACAGAAATCTTCCTGCTTCTCCGGCTCTTATACTCTGCCTATCCTTTCTCCTCCAGTGATCCCACACCATAACTGCAGGAGTTGTGTTATAAATATACAGTTGGGATTGAGCACCACACAGTTCCTTGTTCTCTGACTTTTGATTAGTGTGGTTTTCTGTAATGGTCTATAATACAAAGAGTATATTTGATGAGGAGTGAGAACTACACATATCTGTGGATATAAGGATACATATTTAGAATAAAGCTAAGGATTATTCTTGTTTAGAAAATGGGAAGGTAAACTAGGAAGGAGTAAGGAAGATAAATACTGAAGAGGAGAAGGGAAGAAATAAGGTAAGTTAGGGTATCTTTTTTATAAAGAATCATATTATAATTTATCTACATAAATTATACAAACTATATAAATTATATAATATATATTATATAGAATAAAAATTTTCTCATCTCACACCCCTTTCCCAAAGTTTCATAGATCATCTAACAAAAACTCTAATATCAGGCTTGAGAATTCCCTTTATGGGTGTTAGTAAGAGTTGCCAAAGAGACTCACAAAACATTATAGGCTATTGCTTTTGCCTTTGGTTTTCTTCCAATATGGATGGTAAGTCTTTATTTGACACCATGCACTCTCAATAGGACCCTGAGAGCCTGATCTGGATCTGATCTGAAAACTTCCTCTTTGAGGACTAACTTTCATGGTAGTCTAAGGCACTATGCAACAAGCTTCCAAGAAAGAAAAGCAACCATTAACCCCATCCAGCTAGTATGTTTATGAACCACAACAACTACTTGTATGGCAACATAACCAACCCTAAGGGAGCAATAGTGGCACACACACCTTGGAGTAACCAAGAGTTCTCTAGTTTGACTTAAAGTCTTAGCATGAAGGGAAAATACTGCATATTTTATCTTAACAAATAATTGCAAAATAAGTAGAAGCAGCCTTAAATAGCTAAGATTTGGACATAGCACTTTTGGAAACAGATACTTTGCTTTATACTGTACGAAAGGAAAGAAAGTGGTGTAGAAAAAAGTGAAAGATCTCAGACACATTTTAAGCTAAGCAGAAATCACTTACATGTCATTGTTTCCCCTGGAAAATTTTGGCCTTCTTGGGATAAAATAACAACCAATGAGATGTACAAATTCCAACACAGTTGCTTTGGCAATGTAAGCCTCTTGTTGATATGAGTATACATTCATTATAATTTTTTAAAGAGATGTGGAGAAGACAGAGTGACTGGAAGGAGTGGGAAGGGGAAGGGAGATAGAACAAGGATATTCATGGATAAAAAATATGACTTTATTCATGATAAAAACAGAATAAATGGAGTTTAAGAGAAACTATAGTGTATGCTGTGGGATAATGCTCTTGTACATTCTAAAGATTTGTTATTCATATTGGATTAATAAAATGATGATTGGCCAGAAGCTACGAAGAAAGTAGAGGTGAGTGACTAAAGTAGAATTCTTAGAAGAGTAAGGACAGAATACAGACACTAGCCAGATGCAGAGGAAGCAAGATGACAATGCTGCACTGCAGACAAGCCATATGGCTAAAGATAGATAAGAATTAAGGGTTAATTTAAGTGTAATAAGCCTGAACTACTGGTTTAATAGTTGCTATAGTATTAAGCCTCTGAGTTATTTATTTTATAAGTGGCTGAAGAACCTGGGAGGGACTGAGAAAGACTGGGCAAGACAGAGAAACTTCCTACTACAACAGTGTAGAAGGGTTTAGGAGATCAGTTAAAGAAATTAAAATATAGATAACAAAGTCCATTATAGAGCAAATGATAAAGAAATTACAGCCTTTCAAACTGGAAATATTAGACATCGTCAAAGTTCTCTTCATATAATAAAAATGATAACCTCCCTGTTTCATCTCTATTGGAAGAAAAATGGCTACAAAAAATATATCCATGTTAAAAAAAACAATGTTACTTTAGATATAAATAACAATTTGATTGAAAAACTGTTACAAACTAGAGATGAATTATACATCTGGGGTGAAGTTGTAGGCTGCTACTTGGGAGGCTGAGTAAGAAAATAACAAGTAGAAGATCTGCCAGAGTCACAGAGTAAGTTAAAGGCTGAGCCTAGGAACTTGGTGAAAACATGTCTAAAAAAAGAGGCAACAAGAAGCTAGGAATGTATATCTCAATGGTGGAGTACTGCTCTAATATGTGCATTACGGTCATTCATCAGTACCACAAGAGGAAAAGAGAAAGACAATAAACATTGGCTATCATCCTGCAAAGTTCAGGTAAAATATAATAAGGTCCAAATAAGATAGCTCTGGAATTTTGTCACATACCTTAAGTTTATCCAATTTGTGTACATTATATTCAGGTTGAATTGAAATGATGGTTGCATTTCTCTTAAGTGATTCAAATTCTAACACCAGAGTTGCTATTACTAGACAGAAACACAATTCTATGCATAAACCATAGTCTATATTAACAATAATTTACTTTTCAGATTCTGTAACCTATACACATATACAACATAACCCTTCTTGGAAGAATAAATTTTTATATTTGGCAAGAATTCAAAAAGTATCCAGGCCAGTGGTGGCTCATACCTTTAATCTCAGTACTAAAGAGGCAGAGGCAGGTAGATCTCTATGAGTTTGAGACCAGCCTTGTCTACAGAACTGACTGCAAGACAGAAAAGGCTGTTACACAGAGAAACCATGTCTCAAAAAAAAAAAAAAAAGAATAGAAATAGTTTGCAATGTAGTAATTTCTCCTGTGTTCAATGTGTTTAGTTACAGAGTAACTTATGGAAAAGAAAATTTCTCAACGTTTTAAATTTCTATAGAGTTAGCCAGCTTTAAATTTAGAGTCATAAGAAAGGCCAGGAAACAAATGCTTAACTGTGAACTTGGAGCTGAGCACAATCTTCACAATGAAACATCAAAAATTCTTATCTATAGAATGACCTTATAATGTTACTGCTGCTTTTCACCCAAAGAAACAAATTACTTGTAATTCCTGAATACCAATCAAATAAATGATTATTAAGGTTATACATCTATCCAAAGCAAAAGTATACAAGCTACGCCACCACCAGGTCATTGTTGGGCTATTAATAATTTTAATATCTACTAATATTTATAATAATTACCACTAGGCATTTAATCATCTCTCCCACCATTTGCATAATGTTTAGAACCATTCCACTAATCAATTAACCTTGATGCAACAAAAGCAAATATGAGAGAAATATTTAATGGTGAATGCCTATATTACCTAAAAACAGAAAGATCTCAAAATTCCCTTCTTCTTCTTCTTCTTCTTCTTCTTCTTCTTCTTCTTCTTCTTCTTCTTCTTCTTCTTATTCTTCCTGCTACTGGAAAAAGAATATGCCATACCTCAAAGCAGCAGACAAGCATGAAGGTGATGATAAAGACAAAAATAATGAAAAAAGATTAGAAAACATCAGTGATATGGAATTTATGAAACATCATCAAAGTTATCTGTATTAATAAAGAGATAAAATTGAAATCAATCAAGTAATGATGGTAGAGAATCGTTCCCCTTAAGATTGAGACTAAAACAGAAAACTAGAGAACATGCTCAACCACCCTTTATGCCAAACCTACCCAGCTGGCAAGCATGAAGTAATAGGCAAAAGTATCTTGAGATGGCAGAAAAGCCAGCATCATTGTACGTAAATTTAGTCTCCAGAATCAAGAGGCAGAGGCAGGCTTATCTATGAGCTGAAGCTCCCCTGGTCCACATAGTAACTGATATATCAACTACATAGTCAAACAATGTAACAAAAACAGGGGAAAAATTTAAAGATGGTAGAGAAATGCCATCTCCAAAATGACTGAAAAAGGAACCACCTAAATCAAAAGTTGACACAAATAAAACCATGTGCCAATGAAGCCCTCTCTCTAAAATCACAACAATACTGGAGGAACTTGGTATTTTCCTCCCACCTCGTTTTCAAGTATAAATACATTGTCTTTAGTTTCTCCTATACAAGATGTCTGGCTTTCAGACAAAATTCTGGGGACGGAAAAGAAGCAAGTAAAAACAATGCCATGTAAAGAGACAAAGCAATCAACAAAACCAGACTCAGATGCGACCCAGATGTTTGGAACCACAAGACAGGAAATTTAAAATAACTGTAAATAATATTCTTTTAAAGTTAGAGAAAAAGTCGGACAATATGTATCATCCAATCAAGAATGTCAGCAGTAAAATAAAAACTATGAAAGTCAAATGATAATACTTGAAATAAGAAGCATGAACTGAGAAAAAAAGGATGTCTTCAATGGGCTTATCATAGACCTGACACCATTGAGGAAAGAATTGATAAGGTTAGAGAAAGGCCAACAGACATTACCTTAAGTGAAACAAAAAGTGAAAAATAAAGACTGGAAAACATCAGAACAGTCAACAGAGGTAGGATAATACTAAAAAGTCTTCTTGTGTGGATTAAGAATCACAGGAGAGAAGAGAGAAAGAGACATGTTTGGAAAGATAATGTCTGGGAAGTAGCCAAAGTTAATTCCAGATGTCAAACTACAAATTTTGCCTCGGAGAATACCAAGATAAAATACCAAAGGGAAGAAAATAAAAAATAACTGTTACCTCACCCAGCTAGCAACAAGAAGCAGATGAACATCTGATGGATGTGAAAATATAAAACCTGTATACATATAATTCTAAAAAGACAAACTCTCTAAAATAGAAGTGGAGCAGATGACTGGAACACAGACTTTACAGAAGAAAACAAATAACTAACCAGTACTATATGGAGAGTTCCTATACAGAAACAAAGAAATGCAACTTGCAATTGTGATGTGATAAAGGATTTACTGAGAATGCTGCCCTGGAGGGGAAGCATTCAGAATTCTCACATCTTGTTTACCAGAGTGCAAAATAACCTGGCCACTCAGAAAAATCATTTCTCATTCTCAACTGGAGTTAAACCTGGTTATGCTCTACGACCAAGAAATTTATCCCATGAAA
Organism: Sigmodon hispidus; assembly: GCA_004025045.1. Classification (NCBI taxonomy): domain Eukaryota; kingdom Metazoa; phylum Chordata; class Mammalia; order Rodentia; family Cricetidae; genus Sigmodon; species Sigmodon hispidus. Next base: position 96,086 of record PVIH01005193.1, read on the forward strand.
GACTCATTCAAGAACACTTAGCCCAAATGTCTAGCAATATTTAAATGGAAATGATTGTAGCATGCCCTAAATAGAAATAAAAAGAACTATGTGACTTAAATATACAGACTATTATAAGTCAACAAAACTAGACAGAATACTAATACTATTTCATTATATTTACATGACCTTTCAAAATTAACCTGTGGTATTAGAAATCAGAAAAGATACAGGTGAGAAAGAAACACAAGGAGACTTCTTGGGATTATTGAAATATTAATCAGGCTAAAGGTGATGCTTATATAGTCAAAATCAATTCAATTCTGCTTTATTGTTTGTTAATTTAATATTTAATAATTATTAATATTTATTAATACTATTGCATATAAATCAAATTCCAGTCATGAACTTTTGACACTAAAAATCAAAAGCAAAACTTTTACAGACGTTTTTGTGATAGTTTTAGGATAGCTTAGTTTACAATAGTTTGCTGGGGTATATATGGCAAACAAAAATTGTCTACTTAAACTACTAAAAAATAATCATAAATATAAGTGTCCTATACTGATAAGCAGAAAGCAAACTCTCAGAGTATATTTTTTTACGTGAATCCAAAGTTTCAACTCATCATTGGGAAGAGTGCTCAACAGAGTTCTCATGTAGCATACATAACATCATGGGTTCGATCTCCATACCTACAATTTATTAATCGATTATGATAGCACTTTATAAAACACAGTGAATTCTACTCTGTCTTCATGTCCATACCATTTCCATCTATTTCCATTTTTATGTGTCATTTGATATTTAATTCATAAATACACATTGTTCATTAGTAGTTCCTCAACATGTATTCACCTGACTCCTAATAAGCAATAAATAAAAATCAGGGTAACCTAAGGAACAAGACAGAAGGACACAATTTTTTCCTTATAAAATTTTAAATTTAGCTATGACATACATTTAAGATTTGATTACACAATTGTATAGGTGCATTTATTCATATGAACCAAAGGAAACATGTAAGTAGGGAAGACAAATAATTTGCTATCCAAACTAACATTTTGGAGCACACACACTCACAACTCACTGCTGATACCTATACAGTGGCAGTAATCCAGTGGTTAATTGGAAGACAAAAATTAGCATGTACATTTATCCAGATGTAAGAGACAAAGTGACATAAAATGGACAAGACCTTCTTTGATAAATCACTAAAATGATCTTGAAAATGTGACAGCTGAGACCAGCTATAAAAAATGTAAGAGTAATGAAGAAAGCAGAAGGCAAATGTAGTCGTGGAGAAGGAGAATAACTTAAGAAACAGTTTGGGTTGGTAGGAGCACAACAGTAAGAAGGGTTTGTGATGCCAGCCAAGCAGGGTCACAAGCAATGGGACTAGTACAAATTCTAAAAGTTAGAGGCACAAGTAAGTGTGCTTCTGCATGGGGACAATCTAGATGCATTTTAGATAATGGCTCAGAAGAAAGATTGATGCGGGAGGCCAGTTTGTAATTTATTAGAAGAGTCAAGAGAGAGGTGTTATTTAGGTAGGTTGCAGATAAGATGGAGAAAAAAAAATACAGAAAGAAAAGAGATTTCAGATATGATTACCTTAGGCCTGAGTAAAATATAATTTTTGAAGGAGAGTGATGAGTCATGATCATAACCCAACTTTCTGGGCTTTTTAAATATAAATTTATATAATTTTATACAAAAATACATATTATCCTTCCTTATAAATTCAGAATAAAAAGCATCATCTCTTAGAAAAATGTAGATACAACGTTATTGTATGGTTAGTGATGATGTGTATTTGTCATACATTCTATATATGATGGCAGTAGTTGTCTTGCAAGGCAGCATTGTGTTGGACTAAAATGTAAAGAAAATACAAAGTTCAAACAAATATCAAAACTCTTCTTTCACATATGAACCATTAGGAGGACTATGCAAGTCATCTGAGATTTCTCTTTCAAATGCAGAAGAAAATACTCATTTCAACAAAGTTAATAATGTAATTATGACAAAATAAAAGTCCAAAATTAACATCATTTGATACTATTTCTGGTAGATCGCCCCCCCCCTGTAAATTTTCTCTCCCATTTAAAGAAAGGCATATTTTTTTTTGTAAGCAAGGAAATTGAAATAATAATGTTTGGCTCTGAGCTCCAACACTCCTTCTTAAAATCAACCATGTAAGAAAAGATTTTTGATGCAAGTAATGGTCTTGGATGTTTTGATTTTCAGAGCTGGGCATTGTGGAACTTGGTGAGACAAGGCATGAAGATAACGTCATAAGTTTAAACACAGTTTGATTGGCTGTACAATGTAAACTAGTTCTTCTAAGCTGAGCAAGATAAAGCTTCAGAAAAAGAAAAATGTGTTCCTATCTAGGGGCATTACTAGAGAGATAATTGGGGAAAACAGAATCTTTAAGAGTACTGAAGAAGATATTGCCCGGTTTCTGAAATGAAGAGGAAGGCATAGACATTTTCTGGGGGAACCTCTCATGGGGAAATAAAACAAAATAGCTTCAGTAAAATTTAAACTAGTCACTTCCATCTATAGTAAGGACGAGCAATCACCTCCAATGTGATTCCATTTTGATGTCATGGATACCATAAAGATGGCAAGACATTAGCTTGAATTGGAAGGGAGATGAATGTAGTCTTGGTATTTCATCAATTTGTGGAGTGACGTATAAAATATAGCAAATGTACACCAAAGTGTTGTGTTACAGTTAGAAGAAGCAGATTACATGAAATAATAAAGAGCCACAAAAATATAGTTAGAGTAATGAGAAAACAGAATGAGATATCCAACCTCAGACTGCTCAGCCTCATTCTATTTCATTAGGAAATAAATGCTTTCTATCAATTCATTCAATAGATACCTAATTTATTATATACAGATTATAGACTATTTGCTGTGAGCCAAAGAACATTATCTGCCCCCAAGAAATGTAATATCCAGTAGGGGAGTTAAAGAATTTAACATAAGCAGGCATACTGCAGTGGGATAACTATCATTTATTCACTCTCCTTATATTGTTCAATTTTATTCAGAAGATGTGTCAGCCTAGTAACTGATAGAAAGAAAAAGTACATTTGAGAGGTATTATATTAAAGACTAAATACCTGAATAACTATAAGAGACTACAAGTATGTCGTCAACTAAGCAAGGAATGCCCTATACATTATCTCTCCAACAGCTGAAACTCATTAGTTTTCTTGGACAGTCCCATGAAATACGTCCTCCATCCAAATGTGAACAACAGTAGGTCCTGACCTTAGTCAGAAAACAGACAACCAAATGTCCTGTATGTTATCCATCTGTGGTATTCACTACGACAACAAGAACCACTTCAAAAAATAATACGTGGCATTTGATAAAATAAAAGTTGCTGGAGGGGAGAGACATCGGTTTAGCAAAATGAGATCCAGCTGTGAAGAGCTCAGGCCAAGGCTATCTGTAAATCGCTTTTTCCCCCTGCCCTGTACATTATAGCAATCAACTACAGATCACAAGAGCATGGCCAAAAGCCATATGTTTGGCATCTTGCGGACAGCATCTGGTATTTTTAAAGATACAACTAAAAAGGCTAAAAACGCAGTAAAACAACTGTCATTCACTTAATTCTTATGCTTATATGTTAGCTCATGGATAGACTTATAACAAATAAACAGTTGCGCAAAGTCTCAGTTCAATCACATTCTTTATACTCTTCTCTATGTGGTAAAGTTGGTTTGGTATGAGGTTTCATGTGTGTGTGAATGTACACGTGCATGAGAGTATACCTGCTACTGTTGATGGTGAAACACTGTTGTATAAGCAGAATGAAACTGTCTCTCAAAGTAAATTGAGCCAAATAGTCTAAAGGTCATAAATATCCTTTACACTCCATTCTTTTTACTAGACCAGTCAGTTTCTGGCTAGTATGTTTTATAGCATCCAGAGTTTAGACTTATATTGCATAATAATGGAGATACCTACACAGTTGGTCATTGAGAAAATAGTTTTGCTGAGTCTTCTGAATTATACATTAACTGTTATTTGAGATCAAGACTGCTCTGATTTGGAAACTAATCAAAACTTCCTTTACACATTTGCATACCCATAATTGATAGCCCTAAAGCAGTCTGGGAAAGAGAAGCTTCTTGATTATTGGCTTAGGAAGACACTTAACTAATGTCTAGACAAAGATCTGTGACATCTTTCCAATCTTAAAGCAGAACTCAGGCTAGATCTCTCTCTCATGAGAGGAAGATTCAGAAATGAGTAAAACTACTAATCATATTGAACAGCTTTTATATATATATATATATATATATATATATATATATATATATATAGAGAGAGAGAGAGAGAGAGAAAACACAAAGCTATTTTGAGAGGTTTCATTTTTTTGTTTGGTTGGTTGGAAATCAAGATTAACAAAGATTCACAATCTTCTATAAATTTTTATATAATTTTCAAAATAAAGATTACTGGATAAAAAGCATAAAATTTATATTTCTTTAATTTTTTCCAACTTTTTTATGACTTAGGATTTATAACTTTTCCTGAGAAATGTTTTGGATGTTATCCAGGGTTTAACTGGTTAGGGATCCAGATTATACATTCAAAATAGATAAATGTGAGTTTACTGGAAGAAAATCAATGCCAAAAAGAAATGCAGTTAATAACACAAGTTCTTAGTGAAGAGAAATATTTGATGTATGACTACATAATTTAGGTAATATGCAAACAAAATTAAGACTTGGTCATTTTTAAATAAGATACATAATATGCCCAGTGTCCAATGTATACTTGTGTAAAAGTATCCTTAAGCCATGTAGTATCATGTATAGTTCGTAGGATAAAAATTTTCTATAGAAAAAAGAACATTTAAAAGACATATAGTTGAGCTGGAGAGATCACTCAGTGGTTAAGAGCACTTGTTGCTCTTTCTATGGACCAGGTTTGATTCCCAGAACCTACATGGTAGTTCACAATCAACTGTAACTAAATTTAAAAGGCATCCAATGCCCTCTTCTGGCCCCTATTGATACCACACATATATGTAATGTACAGACAAAATATACATATAATAATAAAATACATATAATAATAATAAGTAAATCTAAATTTAAAAGAATATGGTTATTTAAAAATATGTGATTTACATGTACTAAATTTTCATAATCATTTAAAATTAATGACTATGCTTAATGTTTATAAATTTCATGTATTTGAAATTGATCTGCAGATTAGAGTATTATGAATTGTTAAAAAAATTTATCTTATGCATAAGAATATCTTGCCTGTGAATATGTATGTGTATGATGCATACCCAATGCCTATGGAAGTCAGCAGAAGCCATGTATCTAGTCCTCTCCTGGAGTTGTGGAAGGTTGTGAGCCACCATGCATGCAGATGCTGGAAATCAACTCAGGTCCCCTGCAAAAAAGAGCAATTGCTTTTAACTTCTGAGCCATCTCTCCATGATTTGGACTATAGCCCATAAGAGGTGAAAGCTGATGGAAGCAGGCAGGCCATGGGGTTGGGAGTAAAATACTAATAACAGATCCAAAAGCGGTGGAAATTGACCAATTAAATCAACGGCCATTGTTTCCAACTCCAAACCTAGTGTAGTAAAAGTACTGAACATGTCAAATGGGGATTTTTATTCAATAAATTATACTTCTTTGGTAGAGAATGGGATGTTGATGTAAAAATAGATTATTACTAGCATTCCCCTTATTGAGATTGCTCCCATTCATGGATTTAGATTGAAATACTGTTTAAGAACTTGTGAGACACTGAGTTGATCACATTGAGAAAGATATCATCACTCAGATCTCTCAAGTCAGCATCTGCTTCTACATGAGCACTCTAGAAGTAGACCCAAGAAGGACCGGGAAGGAGTCCTCTCCATATAAACTGATCCACAGTGCCAATAAGTCTAGTCGGATACAAGTGTCTATCTGAGAGAATGAAAAAAAAAAGTTCTGTGTTTCCTATCTGACAATTGAGTTCCAGATCTATAAGGATAGAAAACTAAACAAAAGTTAACTGGATTTGTGTAGGTTGTGGATTTTAAAAATTAAATTGTATCAAATGGGCTAGAACTAACAACTTTTTCTAAAACAGAATTTTTTTTTCCAGATATAGGCTATTTTTACTTTTAATAAAATTTTACATTTTAATGGTCTAGCTCAGTTAAAAAGTAGTTGGTTAATATGTTGAAGGCGCTAGGTTCATTATTCAGAGCCACAAAGCAAAAAGATTCTACATTTCAAAAAAAGCACATTTATACAATTATCTCTATGCTTATGAACTGAAGATATTATCAGTTGCTATCCTGTTATATAAAAATTTAGCAGAGCTGGCAAAATGCTAGCCTCTCTTCTTCTACATGATATAAATAAGCAGCCTCTCAGTTTATGTTTATAAACTTTAAAAATATATTTGATCATTGATTTCTTGTTGCATCAATCAAAAAATGGTTATTCTAAAATCCCAACTATGTATCACATTATCTGTCCTGTATTGTTCTGTATCTCTTCTCTTTCTTCTTCCTATATGTATCATTATCCATTTGCATGGTCAAGGTTACAAACATTTACTCTTTCTTCTCTACACAGTTAATTCCTTCATATTTTATAAAATGATAGTAAAAGTTGTGTGGTGGTTTGAATGAAAATGACTCTTTTAGGCTCACAGGGAGTGGCACTATTAGGAGATGTGACCTTGATGAAGTGTATGTGGCTTTGTTGGAGGAAGTGTGTAAATAGGAGTGAGTGAGTTTTAGGTCACAGAAGCTCAAGCCAGGCCCAGTATCACTCTCTCTTCCTGCTACCTGAAGATATGGATGGAGAATTCTTAGCTCCTCCAGCATCATGCCTGATCGTGTGCTATCATGATTCCCATCATGATAATGGACTAAACCTCCAATTGTCAGCCAAATCCAATTAAATGTTTTCCTTTACGAGAGTTGCCATAGTCATGGTGTCTCCTCACAACAAGAAAACCCTAGCTAAGACAAGTAGATATTGAGTAATTGTACGTAATTATGACAAGTATAATCCACTAAAATTCCAGATAAATAATGTTATGTACTTGCTACTTCTTCCAACGGCTTTTAATTTTTACATACTTGTTTTTTTCTATTTTATGTAATATTTTCCAATTACTCTATTTAATATATTATACTACATATCTCTGAAGACATACATTTCCAATCTAAATGTTATTATTGAAATACAGGCGAATATTGATGTTAATAAACATTGGCCTCAATAAATGTCCTATAACTTAAGAATATTGTATTCTTGGCAATAGGGTCCTGGAGGTTAACCAGGAGCTATGACAATAGCCTGTAGCATTTGGGAAGTTTCATGAGATAAATCAAATGATGTAATCTATACCTGACACTGAATTCTTTTGTTCACTAACCTATGGTGTCTGAGAGAGGCAATGATCCATTGTTATCAGGTAAATCCACTTAAACTCCCTTTGTGTATGATGAATATGTGCATGTTTATGTACTTTAGGAGTCTTCTACAGTAGTAGGTTTCTATAGGGTCTTTTCAAAGGTCTTTAGTTTTACTTATTATTCTCCACATGCTGTACTCTATCCTTCTCTCCCACTCTCTACCCCATTTAGACTCTTCTGGTCCATTATTCTCTTTCACTGTTTCAACCACCTCCACCACCTCCATTCTATTTTCCTTCCCTTGAAATGCCCCCAGATGGCCCCCTTCTTACTCATTTTCTAACTTCTATTGGTGCTATGATCTATACACACATTTCTAAAGTTTTAAATATAGCATTCACAAATGAGAACAGACATGAGGTGTTTGTCTTTCTGGGTTTTGGTTGCCTCATTCATAATGATTAGTTTACAGTCTATCCATTTACTTTTGAATCACTTTACTTTTTTAACAGCTTGTTCAGCCTGCTTTCTTATAGCACACAGAACCACCAGCTCATGTATGGCACTACTCATGAGGAGTGAGGCCTGCCTACATTAGTCACTAATTAAGAAAATGTACTATAGTGTTGACTGTAGGTCACTTTCTTATTGGGTACCTCTCTTCTCAAATGACGTCAGCTTCCCTCCCTCACCCTATTCCTTTGTGTCAGCTACCAATACCTAGAGTCATTCTCTACCTGGAACCTGTTGACCATGTCAGCCTAGGAATCAGGTAAGAATTGTCACTCCTCCCTTCCTATCCTCTGTTATAAATTCCCCAGTCTCATCCCCAGAATTGTATTATACCACTTTCAGAGGCCTACTCTCTTTTTCTGACTCTACTTCCTGGGAACTCTGCTGAACCTTGGCTGACCTAGCTTTTCTTTTTCATTTGGACCCTCTCAGACCACCTCCTATACACATACACACATCCTTCTAGCCTATTATGGCTCCTTTGTGTAACTGCAAATAGCTAAAAACACTCTTTTACCAGAAAACCCAGTAAACACATCAGGCTAGAAATCAGGGAGACAATCTTTAAGCTCCTTCATCCTCCACTGCAAATTTCCCAGTCTCATCTCTAGCCTTGTAGCAGACCAAGTGGTCCTTCCAGTCTACCTTAGTTCCCCGTGAACTATACCATCCTTATGATGGACCTAGTTCCTTCCTGAGGACTCTCTTAGTCTCACCATTTTAGCTCCTCCCATTCCTTCATGTCAGTCCCCAATACTTAGAAACATGGTCTACCTGGGACCCCCAGTGACTAAATCCTAGCAGGGACTCAGATGAATCACAGTATCCTTACTGTACCCCACCAAATTGGAAAACTTAAGAAAATAACTGGATAAGTTCCTTGCTACATAAAACCTACAAATTTTAACCAAGATCATATAAGCACTTAAACCTATAGCTTGTAGTCAAATAGAAACAGTAACTAAAAGTCTCTCAACAATAACAACAACAAAAAAACTTCACAGGGCTCAGTGCAGAATTCTACCATTCCTTCAAAGAACTAATGCCAACAGTTCTCAAGTTATCCCACAAAATATAAACAGAGGAACAATGTTCACCTGTTTTAAGAAGGAAACAATTACCCTGATATCTAAACTACACAAAGATTCAGCAAAGACAGAAAATTCCAAAGCAATTTTTTTATGAACCATAGAGGCAAAAATTCTCAATAAAATACTTGCAAATCAAATACAAAAACACATCAAAAAGAACATCTTCCAGGTAGGCTTCATCTCACAGATGCAGGGATGGTTCAATATATATAAACTGATAAATGTAGTCCACCATACAAACAAACTAAAATACAAAAACATCATGATCATCTCATAAGATGAATAAAAAGCCTTGACAAAATCCAACACCCTTCATGATAAAATTCCTGGACAGACTATAAATTTAAGAGACACACTTTAACATAATACATGTAATTTACAGCAAATTCCCAGCCAACATCAATCTAAACTCACAGCCTTTCCACTAAAATCAGAAATAAGGATTTCCACTCTCTCTATACTTAATAGAACTTAGCTAAAGGGATAAGACAACTGAAGGAGATCAAGGTACAAATAGGAAAGTAAGAAGTCAAAGTATCCTTTGTAGCATGAACTCTAATTGAGCTTAATAATAAATACTCAAAGCCAGATATTGGGGCAAATGCTGAAAGATAATGGAGACAAAGAAGCAAGCCATTGCACTTCTCATCTCCCCCAAGTCCTCAGCCTGAAAAGGGACTGAGCTCCTGTCTCCTCTTGCCTTGCATTCCTTTCTCCACACAACCATATCACTTCCTGATTCCACTTCCCTAGTGCTTAGATTAAGAGTGTGTGCCTCCCAAAAAAGGAATCAAAGAAATGAGATTCCAAGTTCTGAGATCAAAGGTGTGAGCTCCCATCCCCCACTTTGTTTCTATTTTAGACTGAATTAATCTCATGTATCCTAGGGTGGCCTTGAACTCCTGGTCTTCCTGTTTCTTCCTCCCAAGTGCTAGGATTAAAGGTGTGCCAATTCGGCCTGAGATCTATGGCTAACTAGTGGCTAGCCATGCCCTTGGATCTCCAAGCAAACTTTTAGAGCACAAACAACTAACAATTTCTGTTAGTTGCAGACAATATGGTTGTATACATAAATGAGCCTAAAAATTTCATCAAAGAAACTTCTACAATTCTAAGGAAACTTCTATAGCTAATAAATACCATCAGCCAATTATCTGGATACAAAATTAATATATATATATATACACATACTTACACATACACACACATATTGCCTCCCTACATACAAATGACAAATGGATTGAGAAAGAAATCAAGGAAATAACTCACACAATAGCCGAGAGAGAGAGAGAGAGAGAGAGAGAGAGAGAGAGAGAGAGAGAGAGAGAGAGAGAGAGAGAGAGAGATATCTTGGAGTAACTCTAACCAAACAAGTGAAAGCCTTCTCAAATAAAAAATATAAAACATTTGCCAGAATCCAGCTCCAGTAGGTCAGAAAAACTGGAGCCTAGATTTGGAGCCAGCAGTTATACAAACACACAGGAGACTTATCTGAGGGACCAAAGCTTAATTCTTCATTTTATTTTTCTCTTGCTTCTCTTTCTCTTTATTTTCCTTTTATCCTTTTTATACTACCTAAGACAAAAATTTTTATGAAAGAAGAAATTACCTCACAACCGCAGTTACATCTTTTCCACAAACAAATTAAAATCTTTATACACGAAGAAATTACATTATGATCACAAGTTACATGTTTTTCTTAGAAGCTCACAATTAGTTAAACATTTTCTTTATATTAAATTTCCCACCATAACATCTTCGCCCCGAAGCAATGATTCTTTTATTATTGATTAACACAGTTTCAAGCAAGCCAAGTATATTTTCACCAGTTCCTTTGTACTGGCAGGCGGCTGTTTGCGGTTTCGGTGTAGCAGATTCCGATTCTATTTCTACGCTACAAAACCTTACTTAAGTGGTCTAGCTAGCCATCTATTCTTTTTTCTTTACACACAATAGGATCATTTAATTTCCTTTCACAACTTTTTTTTTTTTAAGATGCATACCAAAACCTGTGTTTAATTCTGTAAGCTACGTGACCAAGGTACTCAGACCTAACCTTGGCTGTAGGGGCATAATAATTGTTTTCATTAATCATAAGCCTGTTTTTCCACAGGCAGAACTTACGGATCTATAATGCATGAAATTTCCTTCTTATTTTCCATCTTTTGTAAGTCTCACATCTAGCAAGAGGGAAGGAGACTTCTAGCCTTATTTTTATCTTTCTTGTATCTTTTATTGGAGCAATTGGCAGAATTACCCCAACAATTTCCTTAAATCATTTTTAATATCTGTCCTAACCACCTATATCTTTAAATCATTGATTCAGCGAAGTATCATTGCTCAATAAAAACGATCTTTATTATGATCCTCAAGTAAATTGCTGAGTGAGGATTCTTCTATGAAACAATCACATTATACTAGATACAGTGGGATTCTTTCACATAGTAATCACACTGGGTCAGATATAGTAAGAACATGTTAGCAGCAAGCTGGAGAAGGCCCAGCAGAAGCAACAGACACTCTGGAGACAATCCTCTGGGCTTTGCTTCTGTGCTGTCCTCCATAAACTCTATTGTTGACTTCAGCTCATCCAACAGAGCCACTGCCAGACACTGAACGAAAAACCTGAATAAGATATTGGAAGATCTCTATAGCTCATGAACCAGTAGGATTAATATAATAAAAAAAGGTCCTTGTGCCAAAGCAACTTGCTTATTCAAAGCAATCTCATCAAAATTCCAACAGAATTCTTCACAGAATCTGAAAGGACAATTTTCATCTTAAAAATGAAAAGAGAGAGAGAGAGAAAGAAAGAAAGAGAAAGAGAGAGAGAGAGAGAGCTAAAAAACAATCCTGATTAAAGAACTGCTAGAAGCTATCCTTATTCTCTACTTCAAACTGTAGTAATAAAAGAAGCATGGCATTTGCCCAAAAACAGACCCATTGTTCAGTGGAATCAAATAAAAATCCCAGACATAAGTCCACACACTTTGGACACATAAGTTTTTATTTTTTATTTTTTTAAAAAAAAAAAAAAACAGGAATACACAGTGGGGGGGGGAAGACCACATCTTCAGCAAATGGCTCCGGTCAAACTGGATGATTTCATGAAGAATCCAAATAGCTTAGTACTTATCACCCTGCACAAAACTTAACTTCAGTTGGGTTAAGGAATTCAATATAAAACCAGACACACTGAATCTGATAAAAGGAAAAGTGGGGGATTGTTGCAGGATGTTGCAGGGTTCCTGCAAGTTCCCTTGGAGGAAGGAGTGTGTAGGGATGGAGTTAAGATCAGGCACCATACACAGCATGGCCATGGCCACCACAAAACAAGCTCAATAGTATTCTTGGAGATTTGGTTTGGTTTTTGGTTTTTGTCTCATAAAGCTTTGTCTGGGTATTTTTTTTTCTATCTTACCAGTCTCCTCAAATGGGATTTCTGTATGTGAGGGTGTATGTGTTTTGTCTTATATGTTTCATGTGCTTTTTCTTTGAGTCTTTTTTTCTGTTTGTCTTGCTCTAGTCTTTTGTTGTTGTTGCCTGTTCTCTAATGATAGAAGGGAAGGATGTGGCTTTGAGTGGGTCTGGAGGACCTGAGAGGATTTGGGGGAGGGGAAACCATGATCAGAAAATATTGTATGGGAACATCAATCTTCAATAAAAGTTAACTTTTTTAAGAAAAGTAAGCAAAAATCATTAGATAAAAGAAAATTTGAAAAATAGTCAGCTCCGCAAACACTACATTTCAGACTCGATGGAATAAGCATCGTATTTGTGGAGGCCATCACTATAATAACCTGCATATCTCAAGCACAACAAGGTCTTAATTTTAATTTAATTAATAGATGAAATGTTTTTGTTGTGTTTCATTAGTGGTGTCCTAGAGAAGACACAATGTACTCCCATTCATGCCCTCGGAGAGACGCCCTGAGACAAAAGCCTTATGACAGTGGAATCTAGCAATGTTTTCCTTAGTTTTTCCCATATCTTCTTGCGCAGCTCAATGTGAACTAGGGTAACTTTTGTCCCTCATCAATATTAGGAAAAACTGCTAAGCCACTGTCATCACAAAAACTGTAGTTGATCTTTACAAGTAATGACGTCCCAGATTTGAGTTTCTATACTTCTCATTTAATTTGCAGAACCTTCATCTGGGAGACATCTCTGCAAATCTAGATACAGTTCTTTGACCCCAGAGTAGACTTTTCTCTTCTTCTGCCTCTTCTCCTGGACTTTAGTTACCTTTCAGTCTCTGCCTCAAATGGAAGGCATGCCCTGAATATTCCTTCTGGCAATGGGTCTTTTCACATTTTGAAAAGACATTAAACCCATGGGCTCAATCTGGATAGGACCATTTTTAAATAAGGGAGCTCATTCTGCTCATCAATGGCAAAACTCTGGTTGAAATATTTGATTTCATAACTTAAAGTAAAACACTTTTTGGGTAAATGTCTTTTATTGCTGATAAAGATGACAGTTTTCATACAATTACTCTTTAAATTCTTTTGATTTTTCTTTTTCCAGAATAATCTCACTTACCCCGACTCCCAGCCCAGGTCATGACAGGAACATGTCAGTTTATTTAATGAGAGTACTGGGTTTTTACCAATTGTGCATAAATAATATATTTGTACAAGTGGAAGTGATTTGCAACAAATTTGACTTCTCAAGTTATGCTAAGCTTAACACTGATAAATATTAGTAACATGCTGGCTGGGATTCAGACCACATTGGTTAAAGCAAATCAGCATAGCTTTCAAGGGAAGCAGCGGGTTGCTAGTAGCATAAGAAAAGTGCATTGAGTTCATCTAAAAGGGCAGCCTAGAACAAAAAGCCTCCCATCTTCCCAAAAGCATATAATATAGGCGTCCTTCTTAGCTGCAAGTAAGACTTCCTGTAATATCCGTGTAATAAGGTTTAGTCTTTTTCTATGAAGAAACATCTTGTGAAATGAGAAACTAAATAGGAGTCTCAAGAAGACTAGGCAGGTCCTGTGGTTAGAACAGGTAGTGCCCCCCCTCCCCACCACACACACACACACACACACACACACACACACACACACACACACACACACCAGAGGCTCATGTGCTCACATGTTTGATAACCTGGTCCCCAGCTAGGGGCTCTGTTTGGGATGGTTATTAAACCTTCAGGAGGTGGAGACTTGAAGGGACTGGCTTTTCTCTCTGCTTCTGAACTACCAATGCGAGGTGACACGTGATCTCATGCTCTTGCTCTCATCGCGTCCAAACCGAGCCATACTTGGACTCTACTCTGTCTGGAACTCCAATCCAAAGCAATTTCTTTCCCCTCTGAATTTGCTTTGGTCAGGGTATTTTATCACAGCAACAAAAATGAAAAAAAAAACAGAAGTCAGACAGCATGTTAAGGCACTTCCAGCAGGCCCTGCAACCTGATTTCAATTTCCAGAGCACACATTGTGGAGAACCAAGTCCCTCAAGTTGACCCTGACCTCCACAAAAACACTGTGGTAATTGCCACCTGCAGGTACTCAAGTGTGACTGAACACACACACACACACACACACACACAAACTCTAAAAAAAGAAGTTTTACAATTAAAAGTAGTAAATCCATAACTCAAATTTTAATCTGAAAAATTCTCAACTGTAGCCTGATAAAAAGAGTTTAGCAGTGTGCCTTCTGTTTCTGTTGTGTGGAACAATTTGAGGAGTATTGGTATTAGTTCTTCCTTGAAATTCTTGTAGAATTCTGTGTTGAAACCTTCTGGCCCTGGGCATTTTTTGCATGGGAGAATTTTAATAACTACTTCTATTTTCTTAGGGCTTATAAGTCTATTTAAGTTGTTGATCTGGTCTTGATTTAATTTTGGTAAGTGGTATCTATCCAGAAAGCTATCTATTTCTTTCTTGTTTTAAAAAAGAAAAAGATTTATTTATTATGTATGCAATATACAGAAGAGGGTACCAGATATCATTATAGATGGTTTTGAGCCACCACGTGGTTGCTGGGAATTGAACTCAGGACTTCTGGAAGAACAGTCAGTGCTCTTAACCTCTGAGCCATCTCTCCAGCCCCATTTCTTTCAGGTTTTTTGATGTTGTGGAGTACAGGTTTTTGTAGTATGACCTAATGATTCTCTGGATTTCCTCTGTGTCTATTGTTATGTTCCCCTTTTCATTTCTTATTTTGTTAATTTGAATATTCCCTCTACCGTTTGGTTAGTTTGGATAAGGGTTTGTCTAACTTGTTGATTTTCTCAAAGAACCAACTCTTTATTTCATTGATTCTTTATACTATTCTCTTTGTTTTAACTTTGTTGGTTTTAATTCTGAGTTTGATTGTCATTATTGAACCTTACTTAATCCAGCAACTGATGGAAGCAGATGCAGAGAACCACAGCTAAGCACTGGGTTAAGTTCCCAGTCCAGGCAAAGAGAGAGAAGAGATTATGAGCAAAAAGGTCAAGATAATGATGAGGAAACCCAGAGACAGCCGACCCAAGCTATTGAGAGCTCACTGACTCTGAACTGACAGCTGGGTAACCTGCATAGTACTGAACCAGGCCCTCTGAATGCAGATGATAGTTGAATAGGGGCCTTGTCAGTGGAACCAGAATTTATCCTGGTATATGAACTGGCTTCTTGGAGCCCATTCCCTACAGAGGAACCCCTTACTCAGCCTCGATAGTGGGGGGAAGGACTCGGACCTACCTCACTGGATATGGCAGACTGAATTGAGTTACCCTGGGAGTTTTTACCTTCTCTGAGGAGTGGATGGGGGCTGTAGGAGGGAGGGAGCTGGGAGATGACTGGGAAGAAGGGAGGGAGGGGGAACAGTGGTGGGTATGTTTTAAAAAGTTTTAAATAATATATATACATATAAAAGTATATATAAATATATATATATATAATGAAGTTAAGGGGAAAATTCTTAACCAATGAAACAATGACTTTCTAAGATTCTAGAAACATCCACTGCTAGTCTTATGCACTTGAGACTCCTTAGAAATATAAGTAAGTCTTCTGTCACTGCCATGGTCCTCACAGAGGGGACTTGAGGTTTTGCTTCTTTATTGATTGCAGTTATCAGTTAATATGCAGTTAATACAACCAGTTCACTTTTAAGCATTGACCTTAAAAGTAGTTTTTAATCTCAATATATAAACATTAACAAGATTTGTAACTTGTATAATCAAACCAGAAACTGAAGTGTTAATTACTTCTTTCTCAGAAAAATGGGGGCTTTGTCAGCCATAAAGATACAACATAGCAAAATGGCTCCTCTAAGTTAACTTCTTTATAGTGTAGTTGAACACATGAATGACTAACCTTTCCTACTTCTTTACTCATATTGAAGTGCATGTGACATTTGACCACAGAGACTATTAGTGTTTTCTATTTCTCTAAATGCTGTTGCTACCTGAATCAAGAATAATATCTGCAAAAGCCCCATAAACATGTCTAACATTCTGAATTCTTTGAATCTCATGTATATGCACACTCTTACATTCCTCTTTTGCACTTAGGGCCATGCCTTCCAACTAAGATTAATAACCATTTTCTGTTTGATGTACCCAGTGTTCATTGTGCCATATATCACAGCAATCCTAAGAAAATGATAAAATATCCATTTTATTCGTATTACCTGATTCACGGATAAAGAAATTAAGAGTACATTGTTTTTGTTTTATTTCTAACTACAATGGTTATAATAAAAATTAATGCAAAAAAATCTATCTCTGGGGACATTTTAACTTTAATTGCTGTTAGCATTGCCAAGTATAAAACTACTAAAATGGGGGCTGGAGAGATGGCTCAGTGGTTAAGAGCACCGTCTGCTCTTCCAGAGGACCCGGGTTCGATTCCCAGCACCCACATGGCAGCTAACAACTGTCTGTAGTTCCAGTTCCAGGCAAACACCAAGGCAAATAAATAAATAATAAATAAAGTTTAACAAAAAAAAAAAAAAAAAACTACTAAAATGAAGTTGATGTTTCCTGGTCTTATTTATAACTCATTAACAGCTACTTTGAATTCAAATACATATGTACTAAAACTTCCAGACATGGTCAGTTGTGTTCTTCAGCAGAAAAAATTCTAGATGAATATAATACTTATATCTAGGTATGGAGTCATTAGAAGCCAGGTGACAGACTGCCAAAGAGTGGCAAACAACCAGAAATAACATCAGCTTATCATTCAAGCATACCTTTAATCTACCAGGTCAAACATTTATAATTACAGTATTTTGGAGGAAAAGCTAAGGTTCTTGTTTTCTTTAAACCAAAAGATGAGATAATTTGTAATATTCAGCCCCTGAGGGTGCTTAATAGAGCCAAGTTGTAGCTAATTTGAGGTTTAAGGTATAAGGAGAGCATCCTCTGGCAATTTCATAGCACTCCCCCCTTTGAAAGAGTTCTTAAGTAAATGTTTACCTTGTCATCACATGTAACTTGGGAAATTAGTTCTGAGTATTATATGTTTATGTGTTCCTCTATGTGAGTTATTCACATAGTTTCCTTGAGTTGTTGTGCAAAGCAGGTTACTGTGAAGTCCTCCAAGGTTCTGTTTAACTTGGCCTTGGAATAGTTTTCCTTGTTATTTACTCTTTGACAGTAGACTGGAATTCATCCAGTCTTTAAAACAGGCTTTGCAGTATTTGTATGGCTTTCTTTGAGGGAATGGTCTGCTAGCATGCATCTCATGTATGCAAAACAAACCAAAAGATGGTTTTCTAGCACATTTTTGAAAGGTCTGTCTGTGATGTGAGGAAGACCCAGTCGCACTGTGGTACAACTGACTCACAGTGGCTACACCTCAACTTCTACAATGGTGCTAGAGAAACTGTCACTCTTCCACAAACTGTTCATACCCAGATTATTTTTAAACATTTATTTAAGAATCACATCATGAAAACCAAATAGGTAGTGATATCATTTGCCTGTTAGTACATCTTGGGGGGGGGAATCTATAATAAAAGCTTCTGAGACACATCAATACAACCTAAGCTTAATTCTATGGAGACTACTACCTTGACCTTTTCTTCTCTAATTAAAATGGTAGGGAATAAACTGATGAATAAAGTATTAAGTTAATTAGGGCTATACATCGCATAAAAGCATGTATCCTTATCTTTAGAGGATCCCTGTAACTGCCTACTCAGCTACTGTTGACAATCAGCAAGATAAACTCAGAACCTTCTGTACATTTAGGTCTAGGTGGAAAAGTTCTGCTCCTCTTGCTTATGCACATCCCTAGTCCCATATCCCATTAGGGGGCTCCAGGGCATTCTATGATCCTTGCTCTCTTTCGAAGTTCTATAATCTTAAACTATAATAAAGTTTAATTGACCACTTACCTAAAGCACAGAATTATTTTAGCTATAAAAATAGAATATCATTACACTTACCTGAAGATGTGTGCAGAGTAAACTGTCACAGGATAAATTCACCTCATGGTGACTTTGCCCATGTGAACCAGCAATCCTGGAACTCATCACACATAGAAAAGCACCAGGAAGCCCCCATCAGAATACAGACTCTGTGTTCCTCTTTTGTTAGCCAGGATCACATCATTCACCATGTGGAGCACTTTCCTGGAGACAAATTATATGACTATGGGGGAGTATTATGTGGCCTTCAGTTTGCTCCAAGAGAAAAATTAAACATTGCAATGAAACATCTAAAAACAGACTTAGAGAGATTCTGACAAGTATACCAGATGAATGACTTCCAGCATAGGTAGTAAAGAAATTTCAAAATTGAAATCACTGCCCTTCATTATATTTTTTGATATTGAGTTATTCATGGAGCTAAAAATCAACAAAGGTTCAAAAGGAATGGGTAAAATTATTTATTTAAGCAATTGGAATTCATTTGGTGGTTTAGATTCCCAAAAGGTATAATCATAAAGATTTGTTTTGTTAAAACTCACTGTAGAGGTTTATTCCACATTGTACATTGCCATCATAAAGTCATTCATCTGTTAGTCACTCAGTGTTAGATTTTAGCTCAATGATATGTAAGAGCTCAATTTCCACAAACCTGGACTCTACCGAGTCTGATTATCCAGCAAGACAGAGCAGGTTTCCAACACTCATCAAATAATAGGTCATCAAATACTTCACTTACATTTGGGTTGAAGAGATGAGGTTGATGGAAAGGATTGTTGGGTGGGTAAGTTCAAACATTTTTCATATTTCACTGCCTGGGACAGATTCCTTAAGACATGGCTGCTCCATTGGGACCAGAGGGTAATAAGCTTTGACACCAATGTGATATGATTGCTAATAGAAACACGAGAGAATTGTGGAAACTATTCTGAGAAAGAGAACATAATTGAACCAGGAATAGGATGTGTCAGTAAAACTTCCTAGATTTAGCAAGAGAAATCTGTTTTCACATGGATTGTGGACTCACTAAATGCTTATAAACAAAAGTGCTGAAATATAAGTAAAACAGCCCTAAGTAGAATAAATGAAAGATTATTTGAAAGAAGCTACTATTTAGGCCCAACTGATTATGGCTATATTATTGCCATACTGTCCAACTTTTTAAACAAAGCCAGAAATTAAATTTGTAAGTGTAATTTAATTTTTAAATAGAACTGACTAATTCAATTTAAAAAAAAAAAAAAAATTCCCCTGCAGGCCAAGTACAGTACCTGCTCTGCCACTTTACAGCCTCTGAACTGTTCTTTACCAGTAGTCAGCCAGCTGAACAAAGCTCTCCCATCTGGGACAAATGGCTTTCCTAACTATTGTGGATTCAGTATACAGATCTCAGATTCTTTTCCACTGGCACCATACTATTTGTAGTTAGTGTTGCTATTCACTAAAGAGACATTGGTGACTGTGACTCTAACAATAAGCACTTGACAAAACTAGCAATTTTCCTTTTATTGCATATTTTTACATTAACTAGAAATGTTTTTAAGTTAAATTAAGCATACAAGCCAAAGCTACTCCAACTTTACACAAGATATATCTTCCATACAATTTTCCTTCCAGCAGTTTGTCTTATTATATACAGCTTCAAACAAATCAAAGAGTGGTTCCAGTTTAACTATTAACTATGAAAAAGTTTTAATAGAATATGAAATTATAGGCGAGTTGGGACTACTGGTTAGTGACAGCATGTTTGTCTTGTATCCATAAGGCCACAACAACAATAACAACAAAACTACAAGGTCAAAGGAGAAAAGTTAGAAGTGGGGAGTACACAGGGAAAAAGAATAAATGCTAGAGATGCTTTTAGTAAAATAGAAGCATTGCTTTAGAACTCAAATAAATAATACATACAAAATAAAGACATTCTTTGGCTCAGAATTACATCAAGACTAATAAACTCAATGCTAGTGGTTTAATATATCTAAACTGTTTTTTGTGTTTCCTTTTCAAAAATCTACTATTCTCAGAGTTCAGGAGGCCACAGATGTATATATATATAAATACATTCTACTGCTCATGTGTAACTGGGGAACTGATGCTTCCTCTTCAAGTCCTTAAGTTTAGAATCCAATTGTTTCAGTACACAATGGCTTCGAGGATTCAATGAGAGTTCCTTGCCTTAGAAAAGTTTGTATTCTATATAACAAAATAAATGAACATAAAACAAAGCTAGAAGATAACTGCCAACACACAAGTATCACATGTGAAAGCCATCAGAATGAACAGGGAATTCTCTTATTCAAGCTCCAAATAAAACTGAGAAGCCATGAAGGTATCCCATCTATATATTACTGATAACAAGAGTCACTCACAGGAGACTGTCAGAACCACTTTATAAAAACAGAACAAATACATAAATAAATAAACTTCTATAAAAATATCTGCACAACCATTGTCTATTAAACCTATTCATATGTAACTCTTGGTGTTGAACTTTATTTCAAAATGTCTCATTTTACCACTTTATGTTTAAAAACTTCATTTACCTTGAAATAGTAATCGACCATGGGGGACATTTCCCTGTTGCAAAACTACATTAACCACAAGTAAACAATATTTAGAGACCCTTTCTCTGCTTGACGGGTGGTATTTAATAGAACCTGAAACAAGGTCTCCTTTAAGACAAGTGGTGGCTTCTAGAATATGATACAGTACCAACATTGAACGTTCTGTACCCTCCATCTCCGATTTATTTCTGCCTTTTCTCAAGTCAAGTCTGTTCTTTTTGACAGACTCCCTGCTGGCTTTGTTATATGTCGATAATGTCTCCTGTAAAAGAACCTTCTCCCCAGAACCTATCTTCATGTTCAGAGCATTAAGATTTTCTTGAAATATTGAAGTAAAAATTTACATGAGATTTTAATTTTTAAGTGGTGTATCTTTCAGACTCCATTTTGCTGGTTACTCTCTAACATTTTAATCAGCTCCTCTAAGAACATTATTTTCTGCAGTTCTCACTCCTTCACAGGGGCCAGATGCTTAAGATATTTGACTTAAACACCTGAGTAACTGTATTTATTCTTAGCTTTTCATGTGCATAAATTGCTACATAAAACCAGACACCTCATCTACTTTTACTCTTTTAAAATAATGCATCCCCTTGCTCAGACAGATTTTCTCAGTGTTCTATATGATGAACTTGCATAATCTGTGGCATATACTCTTCTAGTATGTATTTGTAAAAAAACCTTTCTATTAGTTTAACATCCAGGTTTAAATTCCATTTCCACGAAGAAAAATATTTTCTTTACCATTTGGTAACTGGTTTCCTAAGAAACACAAGTTTCATTTTTTGTCTATACTTTTGTGTTTGAGTGAACCTATCATATCCTAACATAGCCAGTACTCACCTGACAAGTCTAGCTTGGTTTGCCTATGTAATCAAGAGTTTTCTATATCTTAAATTTCTATACTGCAAATTACTTTTCTTGTAATTACAAAGCAAAACTGATATAGCCCTTTTTGCAAATAAACTGGGTTTACGTTTGTTAAAATGTTGTATGACAGTATATAGTCTAATTTTTATTTTATTACATGTGTACATGTATTTCTGCCATGGTGTGCAAGCAGAGGGAGATTTCATAACAACTTTGGCAAGGTGGTTCTCTCATTCCACCATAACATGGCTTCTGGATACCAAACTCAAGGCTCAGGCTTGCATCAGTGTCTGGCATCTCTTTTTATCTGCTCAGCTATCTCACCCTCCACGTGAAGTTAAAGAAAAACTGTAATGGAAGCTATTAGACAAGCTGTTTCTTATTTTTCAGTTCTGAATAGTTTTATCTGTAGATTAAACTACATCTAAATCCCCCAAAATTACTGTAATCTTTCTCCCACAGAATTTGCATTTCCTCAACCTTTGTAAGCAGAAGCTGAATAACAATATAAACTCACCAGAACTCATCTATATGAGCACTCTCATCTTGGACTTCTAACCAGCAGAACTGATAGAAGTAAACTTGCTTATAAGCTTCCTAATATATGGCAATTTGTAATAGGAGACCCAATGTAGACAAAAGCCATTGTACAGAGAGCAATGTAAATTAAAACTACACACCTGTTAAAGAGGCTAAAATTTTAAAAATTAAAATAAAACCAAATGTTCATTAAAATGAAAATAAAATTACCGAGACACTGTTAGTCATTTGACTGTTAGTCAAAAATGTAAAATAATGTGATAACTCTACATAGTTTGTTTTTTCAAGTGAAACATACATTTGCTATTTGACCCATCAATCAAATTTTAAGGTATTTTTCCCAGAAAAAAAATGAAAAACCATATATATTTTAAAAACATTTACAACTATTCATTGAAATTTTATTTATAGCAATTCCAAAGTTAGACACATCAAAATGTTCTTCAATAAGCACACAGCTATACAAAGTATGGTGTATCCAGAACATTTTGCAGTAAACACACACAATGACTTGAACAGATCATAAGGATATTACACTGAGTGGGGGGAAAACAAAACAAAACAAACAAAAAAACTCCAAAAGTTATTCTTACAGTCTTCTATTTACATAACATTCTTAGTGACAGAACTATCCAGCTGAGAATAGTTAGTTAGGAGTGGTAGTCTGGTAGAGGACTTGCTAACTGGATCAAGAAGGCCACTGTGGTACTGAAGCAGGTCTACATACTGCTGTAGCTATTACATGAATCTGCTAAAATAACATGATAAAATAACATGAAGCTACATACATTATCAATAACCAAATTCCTGCTTTTGATATATTATACTATGTTAGATGTAACCACTGCAGAAACTGGGTGTAGAGTATATGTTTATATTAGCTTTGCAACTTTATTATACACAATCTACAATTATCTCAGAATAAAAAAATTAGATGTAAATATTAAATAATAAACAATAAGCTTCTAAACAATTGCTATGGAGAAATGTCTTAGCTACTGAAGCCCTGATTTGAAGAAAGTAGGTCAGTTTGCTTCAGAATTTGTTTGTAGAAGGAAACAGGTTTGTCAAAACTTTGGCTAATGCTTGCAATCTTCTAGTTGAGAAATTTTAATGTTACTAGTAGTTTAACACAAAATTAGAAATGTTTTCTGCATGCATAAGAAATTATCATATTTAAAATGTCTCCAAATTTTAATGTATTCTGCTTTATCTCAGATATGAAATTCACTGAATAATTCTGGCTAAATACAAAGACTTAATTCTAAGGAATATATCTCTTCAAGCTATTCAATATAGTATGATTTCATTTTTGATATACTAAGCACAATTGCAGAAACAGAAAATTGAGAAGCCTTTTAAAATGAATAAAACATAATACTTAATAAAAAGTAGGATGCATACACTGCTCATATGCTCAACGTTTTAATAATCAACAATATAAACTGATGCATATAAGTATGTCTCAATGATCTGTTACCACTTAAAATAACAGATCATACGATTCTTAAACATGTGTTGACTTCTAACCTCTGCTCTTCTTCAAAATTACCTGTAAGAGAGAAAATTAAGATTTGCATTATACCTATGGAAAATAAATAGTGAGCTGCAATGTAAGTGGCCTAGATTTCTAGTTTACTTCTCTTAATGAATGTGAAACATCCCTAGACTACCAAACCTGATTTTAAAGTCACTTTAATTCACTATCTTGCCAATTACAATCAAAATTTCAAAACCGTTGGTTTCAAACTAGGTTTCTAGGTGCCCCCCCCAAAAAAAAAACTGAAATGAATGATTTAGGGTATTAAAAAGTATTCTTAAGCTCAAAAAACATAAATATCAGCTGGAGGTCGAGACTGGTCATCTTCTACTGAATAACTTGTTTCATACGCAATTTTCAAAACATAAAATGTTGCAGAAATAAGACAAAGGGAAATATTTAGTTGTAAAAATGCTAGGAGTATAAGGCCTAAATTATCTTTAAAAAATAAAGGTAAATGTTTATAAGAATTTAACCACTATAGTTTAAAGAGAAA
The DNA here is from genome assembly GCA_004025045.1 of Sigmodon hispidus. Lineage (NCBI taxonomy): Eukaryota > Metazoa > Chordata > Mammalia > Rodentia > Cricetidae > Sigmodon > Sigmodon hispidus. The sequence continues at coordinate 120,479 of PVIH01005193.1, forward strand.
AATGGCCTCTGGTCCCATGAGTTGGTTCAGTGGTACATACACTAAGTGCTAAGTTGGATAATATGAGTTTAACTTCACATGGCAGAAAGAACAAATTACCAAAAGTTTCCCTGACCTCCATAGGTACACTGTGACAAGTGCACACATGTACACATGTATATACACACACAAACATATACACACATGCCTACACATGGGTGCATAATAAAAGCAACAAAAGTTGAAAAAAAGGGTTAAATTTAAAACATTCACATACACTTTCATGTTCTTAATCATTACTTAAAGAAAAATACTTATTTGGACTTTAATAGTTGTTGTGTTTCTCACTGAAGAGAACTTAAAAGTCCTATAAAAATTTCTGGGGCACAGACTATGCCTTGGCTATCACAAGTAGGTCTATAACCCAGGCCAGTACTGCTCAAAGTGATATTAATATGGAAATTATAAAATCATGTGCTTAATATGTTTATAAAATACTGAACATGTTGTGTATTTAAATACATTTCCAAAATGCTGTTAAACAAGATTCAACAATCTTCCTTACTGGTACATGTCTCATAAACTTTCCTAACTTTATCTAGGATTCACCTCTTCTTGCACTATATATTTCAAAATAAAAATCTTTTAAAAGTATTTGAAGCATACAAAGATGATAGTCATGGTAGTACTTTAAAAGTTAACTTGCTTAAAAAGAAAATGTATGTTTTACCTTTGCAGCAGCCAGCACATGATCTTTTTTGATGACTCGAGATTTACTTTCACAAGCATTTGCCCTGGACTCTTCTGCCAATCGATGTATAAAGAGTAAGCAATTCAAATGAATCTTTAAGAGCAAAGCACATTATCATTAGATAATATGTAAATTATATATGTATGAATCCCTTTTAACATATATTTGTTATGCACAATACAAATGATGTATCTTTAGGAAATTTATTACTCAGAACTTTCTCATCCACAGCTTCTCCCACATGCGTGAGAGCACTACTCACAATCAGTTAAAAAGTATCTTTCAAAATTTTATTTCTTTTATTATTTCCATAAATTATCAAGTACTCCAAACAATAACTTGACTCAGAAAATTCAGGGCACTGTGCTAAACACGAAGATGACAAAAGACTTCTGATTCTGCTTCCCAGACCAATGGGACAATCACCCCATAAAGCTGCACACTATGCTGGGAAACAACATCAAATATTGAAACAACTCTGGGAAGAGTGTTAGCATCTCGATAGCTACCTTGTACGGTATCAGAAAAAAAAGAATAAAACACATTGCTTTAAATGGAAAGCGCTTTATGGATGACATGGAGAGTACTTTATTGGGTAAGACTATGAAGTTAATGGAGAGCAGAAAATGCTAAGCAGAGAAAGGCATCAATTGTTTGACAAAAGCCACTGAAAACAAAAATATCACCTGGCAGCAACAGATGGCCAAAGGAACTTCCCTTCTCCCACCACTGCAGATTTGTGTGTCGACTTGGCTTCAGCCCTGACATCCAGAGTGTCCCACCAGAGTTCATAGAACCACAGGTCACTCCAGGACAGGAAAAAAAAAAAAAAAAAAAATGTGCTCTTGGAAAGAAACTGCCTACTTGAGAAAAGTCTGCCAAGCTTTTGCACTAGCACTAGTGAGGGTCTCCTGGATATTCCTATAGTCAGGTGGATTTCCTCCTTGTATATTAAGCTCCATCAAAAACAGAATCAATCATGAAAAGTGTACTCCAAGGGAAGCCCGTCCCACTTACACTACTTTCACCACCACCAAAGAGTCAAGAGTAGGAAAAACAGCAATATTGCCTTTTTTAACAGGCTATGAGAAAGGAAAATACAAACAATTGATAGTAGAGGTCTTATTCTATCCTCTACTGGGGGTGGGGAGGAGATATATATTTTGACTCTAAAAACCAAAAAAGGAAAAAGACAATTTTATAACACTCAAGAAAAACAGTATCTAGAGAGATAACTCGGTGGTTACCAGCATTTCCTGCTCTTGTGGATGACCTAGGTTCGTAAAAACCCACTGTTAGGCAGCCCACAACCTGTAACTCAACCACTTGTAACTCAAAATAAAAGGGATCTAACTTCTTTGGACATCTGCAGGCACTTGCACACATATCACTTTCACTCACAAATACATATAAATAAAAAATGATTTTTAACTAGTCTTAAAGTGAGGGTGGCCCACAGCTTTAATCCCAGCATTGAGAAGTAAAGCCAAGTGGATCTCTGAGCTCAAGAACAACCTGGTCTATATAGTGACCAGCCAGTGCTACAAAGAGAAGTTCTGTCTCAAAGAAAAAATAGAAACTCTGCAAGAAAGCCAACAGCTGAGAAGACAGAGGAAAATAACTCCCAATTCTACACCTTCATCTGGAAAAAGAGGCATGCATTTTCAGAACAGAGGAAAAGGCAGCGCCCCTGTAGCTCAACCTGAGAACACAATGCTTCCAAAGTAAATTCACTTGGAGGCAGAAACATAGAGTTGCTTGACTGGGACCAATTACTGGAAAGCATTTTATTTTGGGTAAGTATGAGTCTGATAAACAACAGTCTTGAGAGGTTAAAAATTTGAAGGGTGCTCTATCATCTGCCTAGGAAAATGAATCTCCAGCTGCAGATCATTTTTGAATCCCAGACCTTTAGTAAGGGACTCAGTGCAGCAGCGATAGTGAAATGTATTCACAAAACAACTAGGGGAGGCAGGAGGCCAAATCCGGTTTTAGACGCGATGGACTTTGTATATATGCCCTTCTCAAGTAAACGAATCACAAAGCCAGACAGTTCGGAAGCCCTATCCCTGGAAACAGTAAGAGGCAGGGCTTCCTTTAAAAAGCTCCAGATCTTCCGTGGTCCCCGGGTTCCAGGGCGCTCACCAGCCTGACAAAGCTGGGTCGCGCAGCCTGTTATAGCTCCTGGGCCTGGCCGTGTCCCAGATAAGGAGAGCCGGACTCACCAGGAGGTCACTGTTCGTCTCCAGACGAAGGTTCGGCTTCTTCTGCTTGAAGGTTCGCTTGAAGAAGGTGCGGGGCGCCTTGCACTTTACCCGCTTCGAGGTTACGGTGGAGAGCGGCATTGCCGCGGAGTGTCCCCGCTCCCGCGGTTGCTGAACCGCTCACAGGCAGAGAGACAGCCTCACTAGGTTAACAACACGACGTCAGTCCCCAGATCCCAGGGCCGCCGGTTTGAATAGGCCGCCACTCAGCCTGGTGGCGCACGGCAGTGACGTCACAGGAAGGCCACGCCCACCCTTCAGAACCCCGGGCTGTAGGGAATCCTGGGCAGAGGGCGTGTCCCGGGCTACTACTCCTTACAGGGTTGGGGCTTGTTTTCTTATCTTCCTGTCGCCATTCTTGTAGATCTGTAGTTCTACTATTGGTTTCATAGGAAGAATGGGAAGTTGTGACATTAGTTGATATGCCCAAGAAGAGTTTCATGTGCTATCCAAACTCTGGATTTAGCAGCTGGATTGCAATGGACTAAAAAGTAAATGAAAGGAGATTGTGTTTTATCATAATTTCCTAAGAGCTGAACTCACTAGGCCTGGTTTTCGGCGAGTAACTTACACTTTTACAGACCTGGTAAACGGCGAGTAACTTACACTTTTACATACTTGCATTTGGTTTTAGATGAGATTTTTTTTTTCTAATCTTTAATCTCACACACATCATGTTTTCTTCACAAATGGCCACCCTTTGAAGTTCCTTTCCTTAACTTCCCTGTAACTTTCAAATATACTTTTTTCTTTTATTGAAAATAGATTATTTTCATGAAATATGTTCTGATTGCAATTTTTCCTTCCCCAATTCCTCCAAGATCCTTTTTCCCTTCGCCACTTATCCAAATCTTTACCCTTTCTGTCTCTCCTTAGAAACAAACAGGAATCTATATAATAGTAATAATAAAACAAAACAAATTAGAAGAGAATAAAGAAAAGAATAAAAAGTGCAAAAGAGAGACGCAAAAAGACTTATAGATGCAGAGATCTGCAAGTTCATATACACAGAAATCCCATTAAAACACTGAAGTGGAAGCCATAACATATATGCTAAGGACCAGTAAAGTTTTCTTGTTGTTGTAGTTTAAAAAAATTCCATGACAAAACATTGAGACAAAGACTCTCCAAAGATGTCATTGAATTCTTGTTGTATTGGCCTCCTACTGCTGGGCCTGGGCCTCCCCTTAGTGGTTTGTATCCCCATTAAAATACTGCTAGAGAAAACTTTTTTTTTCATTTTATCAATCAGAAATAGATTCTAGGTTAGGGATGGGGAGTTATGATCACTTCTCGTCTCAATGCTAATAGCCCATCTGACACAGACCCGTGCTCACCCTGTGCATGCTATCAGCCTCTGTAAATTCACATGTGCATTACTTTCAAAAGCCTTATTTCCTTGCTATCCTCCATATCCTCTGACTTGCAAAGCTTCTATCTCCTTTCCCTTGCAGGTCCTTGGAAAAGGAGGGATTTGATGGAGACATCCCATTTTTAGGACTGAGTATTCCAAGATCTCTACAAATTGTCTGGCTCTGAGGCTCTGTATTTATCTGATCTGCAGTAGGAGGAAGCTTCTCTGAGAACAACTAAGTAAGTCACTGATCTATGAATTATAACAGAATGCCATTAGAAGTTACTTTATGGCAATGTCCTTTTAGCAGAACAGTAGTATTTGGTTCTCCTTTAGGTCCCTGACCTACCTTGTCTTGGATTCTTTGCCTCACAGGCAATATTGAGGATGACATGTCATAGAGTGGGCATTTGTTAATTTCGCAAGCTTTGCCATCATTGCACTAACACATCTTGCAGGAAGATCATCCTTGTAGACTGAAGAGTTTGTAGCTGGGTTGATGTTTACCTTTCTTCTTCAGTAGTATGTATGCAAAGTACCTTCCAGCACATTGAAAGCTAGACTGTGAAGATAAAGGCTCTAATTCACAACTAGCTCAGCTTCTCAGGTTTAATGGGTTAAGTAGGTGTTATCATAAGCAATAGGGCCTTAGCATCAGTTTGTGGAGAGCAACAATAGCCTTGGCAATTCCCTGGGTTCTTTGGGAGTTTAAATGGGACCTCTTTGGCCAATGCTTGATTAAATGTATCCCATTCCCAGAATTGTGAACTTCATTTGACAATAAGTGGCTACTTGTCTTTCCTATTTCTTTTAGATCATCATCATTTATGTATGCATTTTAGGAAGCTTCTACTGTATTAAGATTTCATACAACCTCTCAAATGGCCCTTAGTTTTAGCTGTCCCTCTCCATATACCCTCGATAGACCCTCTTTTCCTTTTCTTCCCCATTTGATCCTCCCATTCCAGTCCTCCACTCATCCCTCTATAAACATTCTGTTCCTCCTTCCTAGAAATATCTAATCCTTCACCACAGACCCTTACTGTATATTTAACCTCTGTGGTTATATGGATTGTAGCCTACTTATTAGATACTTAGCTACTAAATCTATATATAAAAGAATTCATACTATATTTATCCTTTTACCAAAGGTGAAAAAAGGTTCATGATTTATTTTTAAAAGTCAAGTAATATTCCATTGTGTAAATATACCACATTTTGTTTATGCATTTATCTGCTTTTGCACATCTAGGTTGTTTTTCATTTCTGGACATTATAAATAGAGCAGCCAAAAAATTTGGTTGAGCAAGTGTCTCTGTGTTGAGATGAAGTGACCAGTGTGTATATGCCCAAGAGTGGTATATTGGATCTTGAAGTTGATCCATTCCCACATTTCTTAGGAACAACCACACTACTTTCTATAGTGGAAGTGCAAGTTTTTGGCCCCACTAGCAATGGATGGGTGTTCTCCTTATTCCACCTCCTCACTATCATGAATTATTCTGGTTTTATGGACCATAGCCATTCAAAACCTATAGGATGAAAAAGCTCCACATGTTCACAGACAGCACTAAAAAATTAGCATTGTTAAGTATGCATGCTTTTTTCTTAAGTGAAAGAAACTGGCACCTGTTCACCCAGAAGGGTGGAGTGGATATTGCTTATAACCAGGGCATCTTTTTGCTACTCTGTGGAACCAGCTGTCACCAGAGTCACCAGAATCCTGAGCTTTATTTCTCAGTCAATAAAACAATCCTCGGAAAGAGATCCCATGTACCTTTGTGAAAGAGTTTGCTTTTCTGCCTATTACAAACCCTTCCTCCCAAAACCCTTGTCCTAAGCACTGTTTCTCAGTTAATAGAACCCATTCCTGGGGGAAAGGTCACAGGTGCTTTCCAAAAAGGATACTTTGCAAGGATTTTTGGTGTTGCCATGCCTAAAGCTTTATTGTGAAAACTGTCACATGGAAATTTTCCCCAAAGTTTTACTGTGTTTAAATATATAAAAAATAAAACAAATATCATCAGATTCCAGAAGTTTGTTCAGCCCAGCTAGTACTGAAACAAGTTCTCATTCTTGGCTCTCGGTGGATCATTTCACTATTGGCCAGGAGGCTTGCAGGAACGCCCATACTGGCACATATAAAATGAAATCTCAAAGTAATTTTGATTTTCATTTCCCTAATAGCTAAGGATGTTGAGAATTTCTTTTTTTCTCTCTTTTTTATTTATTTTGTATTTATAAAGAAAAAAAGTAAAATGAATTTAAAATGCTGATAAGTTAACAATAACTATAAATGAGATAAAAATCATAAGCATGACTTAACAAGGGTGATAATGCAAATAAGATTTCTACACATATATTTACTTTTTGTTCAGCTTTCCCTCTGAATTTTTTTCCATCCCTGTATATTCTTATTCAAGGTCCCTTCCCCATCCCATTAGGTCATTTTTCCTTCTCCACAACTCCCCATCCTCTCCCTGAGCAGGGAGCAGACAGGCCTATGGTCCCACTGACCCAATAATGCTTAGATCAGTCTCCACTCCTGGCAAATCCAGTTTTGTCCCCCCTCCCTCAAGAGTGAGTCAGGTGTTCCTATAGTTGGAGTGGGATCCAAAGGGTCAGTCCAATGTGTTTCTGATCCCAAGCTGTTCAGTGGTTGTGGTTTGCAGCTTGGGCATGCTTGGCTTTTTTTCTTGTTTGTTTGTTTAGAGACCACTAATGAGTGAGTACATCTGCTGCTTATCTTTCTGAGTTTGTGATACCTCGCTCAGGAGGATATTCTCCAAATTCATCCATTTGCC
>PVIH01005194.1:0-127629 GCA_004025045.1 Sigmodon hispidus
CCTCCCTCCCTCCATCCGCCCACCTTCCTTCCTCTCCTCACTTTTCTGCCTTTGCCCTTCCGTTCTCCTGCCTCTTATTTCTTTTCCTCTCATCTTCCTCCCTAATCTTCCTTTAATTGTTTTTTTCTTTTTTCTTTCTTTCTTCTTACTTTGCTTTGGTCCTGAGGCAGGGTCTGTATGTGTGGTCCACCGTGGCTCATCCTCAGGATCTTCCTGCCTTACCCTCTTCAATGCAGGGGTTTAAGGCTCGTGCGCCAAACCCTGCAGGAGGCTGAATTTCTAGAAATCATCATTGCCTCTAGTTCATGAGGCCAGAAACTACACCTCTTGACGACATTCTGATGTCTAGCCGAGTGTCCAGGGTCTGCTGTGCAGCTACACTTCTGAAATCTCCCCTCTCTGAAATGACAATAAAACATAACTCCCCAAGGTCAGAGCTTAAGACAATGATGCTTCATGGAGAACAAAATATCAAAACATATAACAAGTTTCCAGCTGAGTCCTTGGTCTTGCTTTGCACCTATGCTATCATCTACTGCAGACAGAAGGCAGAATCAATTAGAACTGTTCTGCAGGCCTACAGGCCATCTGATGCCTCAGAGAGGAGGCGAACAATCTCTGAGGACTGGCTTCCAGTGCTGTAGATGCAAAGAGAGAAGATGGTAGGGAACTGAACACACAGGCATAGGGCTCCGAGTGACCTGAGCCTGGCTCTGCAGCCAGTGTCTGCCTCCCTCCTGTTTGCTTTATCTGTACACTGCAGATTCCTGAACTCACAGGCTTCAGGGCAGTCTGCCTCCTGAAGATAAACATCATTTAGGATTTAGAAAGGCAAAATCTGTTCTGGCAATTAATGGCAGTATTTTCCTAACCGCAGGAAGCTGCATGTCCATGTAAATGTTCAAATGCCATTGAAAGGTTAAACATGGGCCAGTGCAATGACTTGGTTAGATTCTGGATGGGATGAGGAGAAGAGACGGGTAGATAATAAAGATGACAAAGTTCTGGCTTTTTCTTTACCTTCCTGACCTGAAATGAAGACCTGGCCTCTTGAGACCAAAGTCCAGCAGTAAGGCCCCAGCAAACCTGACAAGTTCAAAGAATGAACAGAACATGATTATCCAAGGGTTGTGGGCCTATCAACCTCCCTGTATTTTTAAGTTGCTCTACCCTAGATTGGGGAGAATGGCTTCTTGAAGGTCCCTCAAAGCCCTTCTGTAAAAAGTGCACAGTGCTAGGTGTAGACACAAGTCAAGTGCTGCTGGATGCCTGGAAATGCACAGAAGCCATGACTGCCTGGTCTCAGGGCTGGCAGGAACACTGGAACAGCACACATAGCCTCTGTCTCAGAGAGGACATGATTTCAGGATATTAACTTTCTAGCACCATAACAAATACCTGAGCTAATTAACCTGTAAAATGAAAAATTCTTCTAGCAAGTCCTTCTGGGAGTCCCAGCCTAGGATCAATCGGCATCATCACTTTCTGTCTGTGATGAGGCTGGATATTGTGGTGGGAACCCAGGGCAGAGCAATACTGTCCCCCTTGTGGGTGGGAACAGGGAATCCTAGTTTCCCCTTCTCCTTCCAGGTCACACACCCCCAGACACCGAAGACCTCTCACTAGGCTCCACCCAAACAAGTTTCCACCACCTCCCAATAGCAACACCCTAGAGAATATACTTTTACTACACGGACCTTTGGACTCACTTAGACGCTATAGCAAAGACCTAGCCTGAGAGAGTCCAGGGCCCTGAAGTGCATATCAAAAGGACAATTTCAAAGAATACATACCTGGTGCTCCAAGCAGCTAGTCCCAGACTGACAATTCCACTAAGAGGTGTGGCCTCCCAAAGAACTGAAAGCAGGAACTCAAACACATTTGTCTACCAGTATCCATGATAGTATTACCACTCAACAGACAGCCCCAACCCAGACATTCATCCATAAGCATATGGATAAAGAAAACGTGGCATATGTCCACAAAAGAATGTAAGTCAGGCAGAAAATGGAATGAGGGCTTGAATATGCCACATCGTAGATGGGACTGGAGCATGTGATGTTGACTGAAACAATCAGCAGACAGAAAATGAAAATGTATGAATCTTCTTAAGTGAGGTACCTGTAGTGGCCATATCCACTGATACATAGGGTGAGGGAATCAAGAGCTGTGAGGTGAGTGAGGAGTTAGAATCTGGTGGGCAGAGTTCCCATTCAGGGTGATAAAAAATCTAGTGTGGGATAGAGATGATGATGTACGATATTGTGAACCTACATAATTCCATGGAAATGTACACTTAAAATGGTAAGTTTATGTTGCATATACTTAATACACTAAAAACGTTCTACTGAATTCCTCCCAAGGGAAAAAAATGCAAGTCTCTCTTCTTTCTTCTCAGTCTCTCTCTCTCTCTCTCTCTCTCTCTCTCTCTCTCTCTCTCTCTCTCTCTCTCTCTCTCTCTCATTTATTCTGTCTTCAGGCTAAAAAGGCCTCCTTGGGCTGAACATGGCAGCACATTGCTCACAGGCTGTTTGATTTCTGCAATTTCTAAGTTCCTTTTAGAGCATCCTGCCCCCTGCAAAGAAACAGAAAACTGGATAGAATAAAGCCAACTCTTTAGAGGCATTGCTAGACTGGCCAGGGGGCAGGTCCCCAGCAAGAGGGTAAGTGGGAGGGAACGCAGAAGGTTGAACCACCCTGAGGGCTAAGGCAGCAATCACAGGATTAACTTCCTCTAAGCAAAGAGACGGAGATGAAGGCATGGCCTGGCTGAGACACTCACATAAAGGTTACAGCAGAAAAGGCATGGGAAAAGGAAGGACATGCCCAGCCAACCCCTGTGTGGTAAGGGCAAGGTGGCCCCAGCCTGGCCAGTTCACTTGGCAAACACAGAATTCATAAATACCAGCGCTGGCCACTCTGTCCGCCTTCACTTCCACCACTCTGCCTGTCCCGACTTCTGCCCCTGTGGCTTTCTCTTCCAGAGCACAGCTGTCTCCTGACTTGAGGCTGTCCCATGGGCTCTGGACTGTCTGAGACCAGCTTCATCCTTCTGAGCTCATCCTCAATTTCAGCTGCAGCAGCATTTCCTCAAAGATGCTTGTTCTGACCCTAAGTATTAGCCTTGTCCCTTGTGAGACCTTTAAAGACCTGAGCTTTAGAAGGCTTGAATCCATTTTCGATTCTGCATTTATTGGTGGGAAACATCTAATTAATATCTCTGGTCCTCACTGAACTATATCACCCCACCTGCCAATATCCAGAAGTATATCTAGTAACACTCCTAAGAATTTACCAAAACTATGCTTCAGTGGATGAGACTTGGGTGTATCCCAGCCTCATCACTTACCTTGTACCTTTGTCGGGCACTTGAGTGTTCAGAATTTAGCTAAATGGGGAAATTAAGACACACCTAACTGGTGAATCAAATAAAGCCCAAGATATAAAGGAATGGGATTACAGTGTCTTCTGTAAGAGTACTTGCTACGAGAAGTATAACTGTGAGGATCTGCAATTGGGTCCCCAGAACCCATTTTAAAAAGCCAGGCACATTGGTGTGTGCTGTAACCCCAGCAGTGGAGAGGAAGAGACAGAAGGCTCCCTGGAGCTCACTGGCCGTTCTCTCTAGCTGAATCAATGAACATCAGCTTCAGGGAGAGACCCTGTCTCAAAACACTGAGGTGGAAAGCCATATAGAAAGGTCCTGGACATTGATCTCTGGCCTCCACATGCCTGTGCACAAACATGGGCACTCACACATAAAGTATGGAATTTTATTTTAGAGAAAATTTGCTAAATGGCTTAGTCATACTGGGTACTTACTCTATACCAGGTACTTATGCAGAGTACTCCACATACAGTTCCTCTATTTCTATCCATATCCTATATTAGATTACAAAATTGTGGGTTTCTATATGGCTTTCTCACTCCTCAGTTTTGGTTAGCCATTCCTCATCTCCTCCTCCCCCCTCCTCCTCCACACCCCCCTCTCCTCCTCCTCCCCTGTCCTCCTCCCCCCTCCTCCTCCCTCCTCCTCCTCTCTTCCTCTCCCTTCCCTTATTCCCACTTGAACCTTTGTTCCCAGTGTATACTTCACACTTTCAGGTCACATGTGCTCCTCACCTCAGTCCCCGTTAAGGCCTCTCCTCCCCCCATCTTGTGGGTCCTTTCTAGTTTCCTGACCTCTACAGACGCCCCAAATACAGAGATCTCAGTGTTTAGATGTTTGAAGCTTAGTTGTATGTGTGTAAGAGAACACGTGGTGTTTGTCTTTCTGGGCCTTGGTTACTTCATTTAAGATATTTCCTAGATCCATCCATTTGCTTATAAAATTCATCCATTTCATTCTTTTTATATAATTGAATAAAATTCCATGGTGTGTATGTACCGTGTTTCCATCATCCATTCCCCAGTTGATAGCTAGTCCGACGTGTTGTGAACAGAGCAGCGGTGAACATGGATGTCCAAGCCTCTATAGTAAAACATGAAGCCCTCTGGTATTTGTACAGGAGAACTATAGCTGGCTCACATGGTAGCTTTTAGCTTTTTGAGGAACCTCCACACTCACTGCCATGGTGGCCACTCAGTTCACACTCCCACAATCAATACACAAGAGTTCTCCTTTCCTCAACTAGGATAGAACAGAAGCTCCAAGTGATTCAATTTCTATTTCCCTGCTGGCTAATGACGTTGAATATGTTTTTTATGACCATTAGTCACTTGCATTTCTTCTTTTAAAAATTTTCTGCTACATCCCAAAGGTCATTTTTTAAAACTACGTTGTTTTCTTGATTTTATTTTCTTAAATTCTTTGAACAAATCTTTTAAAAATGCAAGCAATTTGCTTCAGCTGCAGTTAAAAACTGTGGAATCTGTACATACTCCATCTGCCTCCGTACCCACATGCATTTATTTATTTACTTTCTAAGTTATCCAGACAGGATGTTACTATGTTGCTAAACTCCTCCTGTCTCAGGCAGGACTACAGGTGTACATCACCTGGTTACCAGCATACCCTGTAGCCACACCTAGCTTGGTGTGCCATTTCACAAGGACTTCCCCAAGGCCAGGGCATCCATCTTGGAAGTGACCACTTGGTTGTGCAGCAGAGGTCATCTTCTATCTGTGACCCTCCCAAAATAACTAGGAGAAATTCAGAGGTCGCTGGAGCACAGCTGTGAAGGTAATTTGGCAAGGACCTGGATTTGATAGAGAAAGACAGTCTACAATGTCTTGTGTTAGTCAGCTTGAGGTGGAGATAAAAATCCTTCTAAGAGAGATGTCCTTAGTCACAGTTTGGGAGGTACAAAGTCCAAGAGTGGGTGGCCTGGCTTGGTTTGGCCTGTGGTGAGGACAAATGGTGGCACATATGGGGAAAATATGTATTGTACAAATTTCATTTAGTATTTAATAAAAATCTGGAGCCAGATATTAGGGGAAAGCTGGAATATCAGAGAGACAATGAATAAACCACAGCCAATTCTCACCCAGCCAACTCTTCAGGCCTGTCTCCGGAATCCTCTGACTTTAACCTTTTGGTACTCAGCCAAAAAGGGAAGTGGGAGAGGAAGCTGAACTTCTCCCTTTTCTCCCTTCATCCAGCTATTTTACTCCTGGCTCAACTTTTCTAGAGCTAGGATTAAAGGTGTGTGCCACCACCGCCTAGCTCTGTTAGGCCGTGAACTCACAGAGATCCAAAAGGACCTCTGCATCCTGAGAGATAGGATTAAAGCTGTGTGTCACCACTCCCTGATCTTCTGCAGCTAGGCTCTGTGGGTGGCTCTGTCCTCTGATATTCCATACTATTTTTATTAAATATACAATATATCACCACAAATACATATGAGGACACGAGAGCCCTCTTGAACTGGAGCATAGGAAAATACAAGTCCCATGGAAGGACATAGACCAGACCTCATTCTCAAACACTATCATTTCCCAAGAACAACATCTGCAAAATCAAGGCCCCTGGGACACACATAGTCTCACAGTACCCAGGACACAATACATCCTGGCCCATCTCCACATGGAGCTTCTCCCACAAGTGCGGTGACCATATGACTTGCCTGTAATCTGCTTTGTTTTATGATGATTTTATTTTTGTCTTCCACAGTGGACTCAGAGCAAGAGTCCTCCAATGTGGAAAGGTCCAGCAAGAAAAAAAACAATGCTAAAGGAAAGTTCTAAAAACTATCTCAGTCTACAATCACTTGAATCTGAAGTGTGCCCCAAAGGCCCCAGTGTGAGAAGTCTGGTTCCCAGTGTGCATGCTGGGAAGGGGAGAATGGGACCCTTTAAGAGGTGGGCCTGGCTGGCCAGAGAAAGTGAAGCCACTATGCATGTCACCAAGAAACGTGCTTAGTCTCATAGAAAGAAGAATTTTAAAACACAAGCAGACTATTGTATTGGAGTTTGAGAAATTAAAAACAGCATTTGAGGCAAGCTGCTGAGAAAGGGGAGCTGCATAGGAGGAGAAGAGAGCCATGCTGTCTGATCTAGAGACCTAAGTGCCCACACCCTAAGCAAACAGGTTCAGCCTTGGAGCTTGGTGAGGAGACATCTTTAAAGAGAGGGGTGCTCAGTGTAGAACAAGCAGGTTTAGGATTCTGGCCGATGGCTGAAAAGAAAAGTAGAAAGGGAAAAATAGAGGTTATGTTTAGTGAGTTAAGACTTAGAAAAGCAGGCTGAGCAGGGAAGACAAGAAGACACAGCACTGAGGGAGGGACTTCCTCAGCCTGAAAACACATGAGCTGCCAAGGAAACAGTTACCCTCCCATTTTAATGCCTCTCTAGCATGCCATGTTTCTTTAACGTTCAACTTCCCATTCAGGAGTCTGACAGGCACGTTTGGATGGACTCTGGAGGAAGGGGATGATGGTACTCTTAGCTGCTGAGACATTCAGAATTCTAAGATGATTTCTTTTCCTTAAAAGTACAGAGACATCAATGAAACAGAAGGTGGCCCAAAGCTAACTGTGGGGAAGGATCCATGTCCAGTGACTCCAAGCTTCCCCTTGTCTCTTTCATGAGATGAACTGGGGGCTACAGTTTCCCTGCTATGAGAGATGCTTCAGCACAGGCCCCAGAAAACCATTCTACCTAACCATTGACTAAAACCTCAAAAGTGAAAAAATAAACCTCATCTTTCTATAACTTGATGGCACTAGGTATTGTGTTACCTTTAACAGAAAACTGATTATAATTTTAAGCTGAATAATCTTAAAACAAAAACATTTAAATATTTCTGACATTATCTCTGCATCCAAAGGCACTGTTATCTAAGTTTTTAAAAAGAACATTAGATACTATGAAATTGATTTGCAGTTTCTGTTTTGTGCTTTAGAAAGCCTTTTAGTACATTTTACAATGTGGTTTTTGTTGTACCTGTGTCTAGAAGACCCCAAAGACCACCACAGAGTTGGACTTGATGCAAATGCATGAGGGATTTATTGTCGATAACCTTTATTCTGATGAAGCGGAGAGTTATCAGCCCGAGCCCTGAGGGGAGGAGGATTTTAAAAAGCCTACATAAATGGGGTGCTGCACATCTTGGCATTCCAGAATTGGGCAAAGGGGTACGGGGTACAGTAGCTATTGTCTGAACTTCCTGGAATGAACCTAACTTTTGAATCTATTGACTGTCAGGCGCACTCCCAGAACTGAGCCCCGCCCTCAGGTACCAAAACTTCTCTGAAACAAAGCTTTGTAAGGATAAATCCATGCCTTCACAGTTTTCAATTATGATTATGTAAAGAACAGGGGAAACCTAGTGTTTGGTACCTGGCCTAGTAATGCATTCAAGAATATATGTGGAATTCCTTAAGAAAAACAGTACACTCAGGAGGCAGAGACAGGTGGATTGCCATTTTGTTCAAGAACAGCCTGATCTACAGAGTGAGTTCTATGACAGCCAAGGTTACACAGAGAAAACTCTGTTTCAAAAAACCAAAAGAAAGAAAAAAGAAAAAGGAAAAGAGTAATAATCAAAAGAAACTTTCAAAGCTAAAAGAACTGAAACTGATCAATTTTGAATGCGGAACTCAGTTATGCATGGCCAGCTTTGGGTTGTATATAATAAGTTTCCTTCTATAAAGAGGTATTTCTTGGCACTATCCTACATTCCTAATAATTAAAACAGATACACACCCACAGGAGCAGACACACGTATGCAGTCATCTCAGTATATTTGCACCACAGATAATGAGCAGAGCAGACAAATGTATCTGACAGGTAATTTAGTATTCCTGCTTGATTTCATCAGCCGAGCCCCAGTGCATTATGAACCAGGGAAATCAGAACCAGGTCAAGAAGCTAGCATCAGTGTTTAATGATTATTTTCCTTTACCTGACAGCACAATTATTCTCAACAAAATATACCTTCATCTGAGAGAAAATGTTTAAGCAGCCCGATAATAAAACAGTATTTCTAAGGTTTTAAGCTTGACATCTTGGAGAATGTCTCACAATGTGTGTCCTGGTGAGTAGACTAATCTGGGAAGAGGAACCACAACTGAGAAAATGCCTCTGTAAGACTGCCGTATGGGAAGCTTGTGAGGAATTCTATTTACTGATTGATATTGGTCAATCGAACCCACTGTGGATGGCACCATCTGGGGCAAGTGGTCCTGGGGTAAAAAGTAGGCTGGAAAAGCCATGAGGAGCAAGTCAGTAAGCAGTGTTCCTTTGTGGTCCCTGCCTTGAGTTCCTGCCTGACTTCCTTCCATTAGTGACTATGAGACTGGGTGGAATCCATTCCTCTCTTTGGTCATAGTGTTTGGTCACAGCAACAGAACCCGTAAGTTTGTACCTTGATGACAGGCACGGCACTATGTCACTGCATTTAGGGGAGGCGGAAAAGTTAGCACATAGTCTGTGTATTCATATAGCATGAGACATTTCTCTCCTTTCCTTCTTAATGTTGAGCTAAATGTAGACATTTTAAACTGAGCTAACAGCATGACACAGGATCACATCATTGAAAATGCTGTTAGCTGGATGGAACAGCACATGACTTTAATCCCAGCACTCAGGACACTGAGACAAGCTCCCAAGTGAGTTTCAGGCCAGCCTGGTCTTCATAGTGAGTTCCAGGACACCAGAGCTACATGGTGAAACCATAACTCTGAAAAAAGAAAAGGAAAAATAATCCTTTGTCAACATAAAAAGCGTCAAGTGCTCTAAGTCCAGGTGTAGTTTCACCCAAAGATGATGGGAGCAGAATTTGAATATGTCCCTTTGCCTTCAGAAATTAAATTTATGAACAGACACTAATTGAGATAAAGTTCAACTATAAGTAATTTGTGTGGGGATGGGCAGTGTATGCATACAGCTGTGTATACACAAGAGACCAAAGAACATTAGGTGTCATTCCTCAGGCGCCATCCACCATGGTTTTGAGGGAGTTTCTCACTAGGCTCACTGGCTAAGCCCAGAATTTGTCCATTCCCCCTCTTCAGCTACTGAATGCATCACTCCCAGCTGCTGCTTTCTCCTCCTCTTCCTCCTCTTCTTCTTCTCCTTTTCGCCTTCTCCTCCTTCTTCAATGGGTACTGGGCACAAAACTCACATTCTCATTCTGGTGTAGCCAGAACTTTACCAACTGAGACAGCTCCCTAGCCCCAAAATATTTTTTTTTCAGATGGGAAGTTTTTATTTCCAATATCCATACTGAAAGAATAAATAAATATACTTTTGGAGGAAAATTTTTTTTAGATTTCCCATTCATCAAATGCAATTCCTGTATTTCATTTTAGTTAGCCACCAAGAAAATTACCTTATTCCAAGATGGTGTTTTCCTAGAAATAAAAATTTAATAACTTAGAACAACACAACTCCATCAGGGAAGTGGACCTATCAATAGGATAATTATTGCCCAAGCACCCACATACTAACAGACTGGTCCCAGCGTGGCACTATTGGGAAGCTGTAAAAACTTGAGGGAGAGAGGACTTTCATAGGACTCTGGGCATCTTCTCAAAGGGCATTAGAGCCTCAGGATTTTTTTCCTACAGATCTTTCTCTTCATGGCTGCCACAAGGTGAGTGGCTTTGCTCCACAGCAGGGTGCTGCCTACCTCACACACCTGAAGACAGTAGGCCAGCTGACCACCAACTGTGACCTTCACAGTCATGACTAATAGTAGAGTTGGCCATCACAGGTGGGAACGAGATCATTAAACTTCAATTACACTTTGGCCAAACCATTTTATGAAGAAGTTAGAGAATAGAGCGGCTCAAGAGGTCCACGTGGTCTAATGTCAGCAGGGAGGGTCTTTTAGATGTCCTTCTCTGTGAAGTCCAATTATGCACTGAAGCCTAGGAAGATTAGTCCTGGCTTATCCTACCTCAGAGAGGGGCCTATGAGGGGGATGACATAACAGTAATCAAAACAGGCTGGTGAAATGGCTCACCAGGTCAAGGCACTTGTCACCAAGCCTGAGGACCTGAGTTCCAATCCCCAGAACCCATGTGGTAAAAGGTGAGAAATTACTTCAGTGAATTGTCCTCCAATTTCTACATGTACATTGTGGCGTACACATGTACACATAAATTCTTTCTCTAAATGTTTAAAACAGTGGGGACAGTAGTATTGATAACAAAGCTGACAGGAAGCAGCATGCTGGTGCAGTGGGCTGGACTGTGAGCCCCTCATTGGTCCTTTTCACTCTGTAGTCAGTATCCCACAAAAGCAAACCACTTTGCTCCCCGGTACTGTACTTAGGCTGCTAAGCTATACTTAATTTTACAGCTCATCAAAAATGAAAAGAGGAGGCTAGGTGAAATAATGTCTTCAAATCCTGAAATAATACTGCAATTGCATGTGCCCTAGTAGTCCTCAACTTGCAAAACTGCCAATCAACACTCTTGGTACTTTCTGACATATACCCAGTCAGCCATCCCATGCTTCTCTTTTGGAGTAGTCCTCAACTAAATACATGGGATGCCCAGCACCTTATGGTCCAACAAACTCTATGTACCTGATATTTTTCTCTGCCATAGGCTCTGTGATGCTTAACAGGTTAGGTGTACTGGGTATTGTCAGGCTAAGATGTGTTTATTGGGACATAACACAATATTCTACTAAGGTACTAAGGATCTCTCCCCCCCCCCACCCCAGCCTATCAGAGCAAAGTGATCATCTCTCAGTCTAGACAGTATAACTAGCTGGTTGGTGGGCAGGATACTAGTTAAGTAAGAGAACACAGAACCATCTCAAGAAGCTTCTTATGAATTTAGGCTGAATTCCATTGAACTTGAGAATAATAATAACTGTATTGTAATATCCTCTGCTTCAATAATATAAACAAAGCAATATACAGGATGATACCAAGAGCAGATTACTCATTTTCCACATCTTGAACCACACTGGCATGAGCCAGGAAAACATTTCCCTCTGCATACCTGAGCTTCTCGTAGCCCATCATAACCACCTTAGCTGGTGACAGAACTGGTACCTGTGCAAGACAAGAATACAAGGGAAAGCTGGCCTGTGTGGTATCCAAAAGTCACAGGAAAATATGAGCAAGTGAACCAAAGGAGTTATTGAAAATAGAGATCAGAGGAAAAGGAAAGGCAGGTTAATGAAACTATACCACAAATTTCAACAGGTACACATGAATTTGATAGACTAATGGCATAAAGAACATATCCAAAGACAAGATAAATACAGAATTCAGCATATGATAAAGATGTCATCTGAAGTCAGTGACATCATGAACACTTTGAAAAATACTTGGGACTGGAGAGGTGGTTCAGCATTTAAGAGCACTTTCTGCTCTTGCAGAGGACCTGGGTTTGTTTCCCAGCATCTACATGGCAGCTCACAACCATCTGTAACTCCAGTTTCTGGGAAGACAATGCCCTGTTTCTGCTTTCATAGGCAACAGGCATGTACTTCATACACACAAAATAAAAGTTATTTTAAAATAAACTACGTAAAAATTAAGATAAATAGAATCTTAAAATTCTAAGAAAAATCAATTGACAGAAAAAAAATTAGTTTTTTTGTGGGACCTCCTAGATGTTAGCTGTATCAGGATGAAGCTGAATATCTCTTTGCAGCCAGCATCTGTCAGAAACTCACTGAAGTGGACAATGAGCACAAGTGTCATACTTTCCATGAGGAAAAAAATAGCTACTGATGCTCTGGTAAGGAGTGGAAGAGTTGTGCTGTCCGAATCAGCGGTGGGAATGACAAGAAAGGTTTTCCCACAAAGCAAGGCATCTTGACCCTCTGTAGAGCGCTGGTGAATTAGGGCATTCTCATTCTAGATCAAGGAGAACTAGAGAAAGGAAGTTAGGGGATGTGCTGTGGGTGCCAACCAGAGTGCTCTCAATTTGGTTATTGTGGGAAAAATGAAAGGAGAGAGAGAGAAAATCCTGGACTGACAGATATCACTGTGTTCAGCAACTGGGACCCTCGAGAGCTAGGGGGTCTGAAAGCTTTCCAATCTCTCTACAGATGATGTCCACCAATATGTGGTCAAAATGCCCTTAAACAGAGCCCAGGACCAAAGCAGCAAATATTCAGCATTTTGTTACAACACACTAAGAAAAATAAGGAAGAGGCAGCAAAATATGGTAAACTTCATCAAGTGAATGAAGGAAGCCAAAGAAAATACCAGAACAGATGGACAATAGGTGGAGGATGTCCTCACTGAGGCCTTCTGCTTCTAAATCCAGTAAAGTAATAATAATGATAATAATAATAAGAAGGAATCTTTAAGATCAACAAATAAATGACCAGACCTTGAAAAAATAAAAAGACCACTACTCCCAACATGAAATTCACACCTATGGTTCTAGCTCTTGGGAGGCTGAGGCAGGGATGTTGTAAATTCAAGGTCACCTGGATTACACTGTGAGACTGCTCAGAATGAAAATTGCTTCCCTAGATTTTATCTAGTGCTATTTATCACATTAAAAGCAAAGACAAAGAGTTTTAAATCTATTTCACATCATGTCTTATGAAAATAAGTATATTTTTGAAACAACACAACTATTATAAATATACATTTTACTTTCATAAATTTTATTAATATGTGGACCGACAGGAGCTAGGGGTTGTTGAGTCTATTTCAGCATTTGGTCTGTTGCTCTGACTGTTTAGCACACTTTAACTTCTCACAGCTAGAAAGAGGAATATTTAAACTGCCTCTCCTGGTGATCATAGGCAGCCTTCTTTCACACTCCACCAGAACACGGCAAGCGGAAGTTGACGTTTCCATGCTTTACTTGCAAAGTAAAATCTACCTCACAACTTGACCAGATCTTATAACCTTCATTCCTTTATCTTCATTCACTGGTCTCCACCAGATGATGTTGGCTCAGAGTGTTCATCTCTCCAATGTTGACATATGCACTGTGCAATGCTTTGTTCATATCAGCACAGCTCCCATGAAGCCATTTATCCATATTTGTGAAAGATATTACACCAAGAAGTATCAGAGGCTGAGTGTTATCTAAGACATTGGGTGCAATTTCATATAAAGCTTTGCTGATTACAATATTTTTCAAGCCTTTTTTTTTTTTCAGGGCCTTACTGTGCAGCCCAGGCTGGCCTCAAACTTATAATCATTTTGCCTCAACTTCTCTAGCACTGAGATTACATGTACCGAACATCATAGTCAAGAGGTTTCTTTCCTAAACTGATGCTAGTGAGTGTTCTCTGCACCCCTATCCCAGCATTCTGAACATGTTTTGGATTTCTGTAGGCAGAAGTGCACCCGAATCAGTCTGGTCTGGAGATGAGCCCATCTCCATGACTTCTCTCCATGGGTCTCCTTGGCTCTGGGATCCATCCATCTCTGCCTTGTTTTATCCAGCACTGCTTGCTGGGATGTCTGGACATAGTTTAGAAGTGCCTTCTACTGGCCAGCTTTGTCTTAGCCTTCAGGAAGAATGTCTAATATCTTCATAAAGACATACTGTTGCATAGGCATTTTGATGATATGTTCCACCTGGGCAGCTTTAGTTCTTATCTGACACCTGCATCTGTCAGAGCTTCTCAGACACACATCTCTCTATTCAGTCATTCTCCAAACCTTGCTCTCATTAAAAGTATATTTGTGATCCCATCTCCTAAACATGTTCCCATGGGACAATTTACTCTCGGGCCTTTGAGTTTGCCTGAATCTGCATGGCTGGCTAAATCTAGCACCCATTCTATTTCCCATGAACTTCAGAATACAGAAATTTTGGTCTTCCGAATTTCCTCTCAGTTCTCATTTCCACACCCACACTAACATTGTTAAAAGTAACCTGATAACTGTTCCTTTCTGAAGGTTAGCAGCAGGGTGAGACTTGATTTCAAGCCTCTACTTCCTGCCAGGATGAATGAAGGCCCTTGACTCTCTGAATCAGATCTGAGCCTGTTGTATAGTCTACAACTTCAGTCTTTCTCCTATGTGGAAGGCATTGTAGAGGTATCATGCTTTATTGTAGTAAAACTCGATGTTCTTGTGTTAGCTTGCTACTCTGTGGCTGTGATAATCCTATTATTACAAAAGCAAACGCAACTAACATTTATTACTAACATTTACATTTCCAGAAATGTGCTGTTAAAAATCTAGCACAAAATACACATACGTAAATGAATTTAGTGATGCATATTTTATTTATAACATTCTCTATGGCAAATTCCACATGAACAATTTATTCTTGGTGTTTTTATTGACTTGCCATCCCATGGTTACAGCTGATTAACGAGTGTAATCTGGCATGCATGTTGGCAAACATTTCATTTGCATCAACTAGAAAACAAGAGAGGACAATTGAGGCATGTGTCAGCACTTCACTTGTGGGTGATCTGTCTTTCTCTGCTGAATGTGGCCATCGTTTTTGAGTACTTGGAGAATATTCTGTCAGTTTTTGTGCTCCTCACAGTGTGAAGCAGACAGACATGTTTTCAGCCCTCATCAGCATCAACACTCCTTCCGCTGGCTGCTTTGACAAATCAACCAAACAATTCATGAATCCAAATTGGTCTAAATGTTACCATGATGTCACTACACACTGTTTAGGGAAACCATGTGGGGTGTACACATTATAGAGAAGTTCTACCACATACACTACATCCTCTAAATACAGATAAGTTGGACACGGTGTCAAATTTCTTTGAACCCAGCACTGGAGAGACAAAGGCAAAGTGGATCTCTGTGAGTTTGAGATCAGTCTGGTCTGTATAGTCTTCTAGGTGAGTCAAAGCTACTTAGTTACCCTCTGTCTCAAAAACAAAGAAAATCAATAACAAACAATAGAAGGTGCAAATAATAAGAAAATGTAACAAAATGCCAAATAATTAAATTTTGGCCACTGACTTTGTTTCTAAACTGTGCCTAAGTCTTAACTGAGAAAAAATTTACACAAATTTAGCACATTCTTCTCCACATGTTCTTTTCCTAGTTTCCACAGTCTTGATAATACTGATATGGTCCTCTGTCCATTGAGTTTGGTGGGAGCTGGATTCTGACTCTGATCCAGACTCAAGGTCTACTTCCTGTGTAATAAAATCAAAGAGGTCTTGCTTTCTTCCAAGACCCATGTGCAATAGTTTCCTCTGAATGATGACAATAGAGATTTCTTCAGCATATTAGTTCAATAGTTTGTAAATAAATACATGACATTTTCTCACTTCCTCATCCATCATTAGCTGGTGTTTTCCTCATCTGCCACTGGTCTCTGGTACACAATGGCTGGGATGATTTTCTCTCACTTACAAGATGACAGATTCCCTCTCTCCATCCCAAGGTGACCAATCTAGTTTTAAATTAAGTTGTGCATTTGAGCAGAGGAACAGGTGTCAACTCACTGCAGTTGTTACTGAAGTTAAAACTGTCCCACTTTCACTCAGTGGAATTCAAGCTGCTGTCATGTGCTCGTGACAAAAACCTGTCATATTCAGTGGGTTCATTTCAGTGACAAGACCTTGAAGGATCTATCTACTTCTTGCTTCACACCTGAGATCAGATAAATATCCATAAGCTGTGCCATTATTTAATAAGAAGTGGATTTAAAGGTGCAGGGGCTAGGGACTCTCCCTTAGCTGGTCATGTTTTGCAGGTCTCTTTGGTACGCCTAATAAATTATTAGGCGTATTCTTTTCCATATATAATATAGCTTATGGATTCTACATTGGTGACTGTCAAATGAAATACAAGAGTGTACAGTTTTGTTTTAACTTGACTGCTGTAACTCCTTGTGTAACTCCACTCTGAGAATTTGAATAAAACTCCAATAGCCACATGAACTTGCTCAATTTCATAGTACATATACACCAGAAAGAATACACCAATATGATGCTAAACACATTTTTAAAATTGTGTATTCATTGTAAAAACAGTACAAAATTTTCAATTCTGTGACAGTATGTGGCACAGTTTCTCCCTCATCAAGTTTTTATTTATATAAGCAATTAAAAATCTCAGGTTCAAGGGCTACGATCTAGATGAGTATCCTCCATGGATAGTGTATAAAGGCTGGTCTTTAGGGTGATGCTTTAGGGCAGGGATGGAACCTAGCAGTGATGCCTATGTGACTAGGGCATGCGCTGAAGCGAACTGTGGAGGCCTACCTTTACTGTTTGCCTTTGGGTAGTTTGTTCTCTCTTTCATGGTCTTGGCAGGATGTGCAGCTCTTGCCAGAGTCCCAAAGGTACTTCAAGATGGACGAGAACTCCCAGAACCCTGAGCCAAACTAAACCTCTTTATAAGTTTGTTGCCTGGGTATTTCACTGTAGTGTTAGGAAGCTTATACATCAACCATCAGAGTACATGTGCATGCATGTGCATATACATGTGTGTCTATGTACATGTGTGTGGATTTTCTGGATAGACTCTTGACCCCCCTCCTCCTCCTCATCTTCCCTACAAGAATGCTTCATTAGGCCTAATGCAATCATTTCTTGAGTTGATGTTGCTATGGTGTTTGGTGTGCTGGTTCAGTAATAGTCTTAAAGTGGGGCTCATTTGAAGAGCATCCTTTTAAATATCAGAAGCAACTTTATGACCTAGAAATTGAATTTTTCTAGGCAGAAAATCCTTGCCTGTCTTTCTTCGGAAATCTTAAACATAGCACTGGTTCCTTGTGGTATAAAACATTTAAAAATCTAATGCTCAGGATAAGAGTTGCTGTCTGTGGCTCCTGTTACCACCAAAGGCCATGCAGATGCCAGGGGTCTGGGCTGACTGATACCTGGGGCCATGTTGGTAGCCAAAGGTCATACTTCTGCCAGGGCCATACAGATTTGAGTGTTCTGCACTGCAACCTGGGGTCACTGTATCATGTTGGCCTGAGCCACAGCCTAGGGCTATGTCTGGGTCCATGGTTCTACCATGGCCAGAGTCTGTGTTGAAGTACAAGGATCATGCTGAGCTGCCCCCATCATTGGATAGCTTATTATCCTGGCCCCCACTGGCCTGCCCCTCATAGGAGAGCTTTGTCCCTGGCTTGGGAAAGTTAACCTCACCCCTCACCACTGCCTCTCATCTGAAGGAGGTGGTCTTAGCAGCCTGGGCTGACCAACTCAGTTACCACCCATGCACACATTCAGGACTTTGATTTAGTGTTCCCCAACATCTACCCCACCTGTTGAAGTGTGTGAAGGGACTAGCCCAGCAGAACCACAGCCACAGGATCTCCATGACAGGTCAATAGCAGGATATCTGAGAGGAGATTCAGTAAGGATGAAGCTAGAGGCCTTGAACCTGACCAACAATGCATTACACAATGAACATTTGCAAGTAATGCTGTTTGGACAAATGGGTCTACTGCCTGACACACAGCATCTCTACATGCCACTGAGATGAACAAAGAGGTGATGGAGAGTCAGGAAAGATGGAGAAACAAAGTGGGTTTCTTATTTGCTTGTTTTGTATTTAATTAATACTTACTTTTATTATTTCTTTGTAAGTTTTCCTTTGAGGGGAATGCCACAAGGGTGAAGGGTGGATACAGGGGGACTGAGAAATGATGTGTGGGGTTGAGGTATATGACATGAGACTCCCAAAGAATCAATAAAAACTTATATTAAAAAAAATCTAATATTCTTAACACTTCCTTTGGATATCAAGTGTTTTTTTTTTTTCCTCAAATAAATGGCTGCAAGTTTTGCTTCTATTTCTCCAATCCAGTAATTTTATGAGGACAGACCTTCACACTTGATGACTTAGGTCAAGGTCACTAGTATTCTTTTAAAATGTTACTTTTACAATTTCAGAAAATTGTATTTAAAAATAAGTTTTAACATTTCTTTTGTTTGCCTTGGTTTTATGTAATCCTGTTTGATTTTTACCTTTCAGTATCATCCTTTAATCTTTACAAGAAACCCAGTTTTCTATTTTATCATTTTAAAATCTTAATGTTTCACTTTCTGATTCTATGCTTGTACCTTCGATTCTTTTGAGAGGATTTCTGTTCCTTGAATAGGATGCACTCTTGATTCTGCTGGACACAATTAACACACATGGAACTACCATAAGCCCTGCTGAGAGTTTTTCTTGTTTTAGACAGTTTCAGAAGGACTTTAGGTCTCAGCAGAAAACCCTCAAAGTCTGCCTATGTGCATGCACCACATGTGAATTTTGGTGCTTTTTCCACCTTGGTACAAAGGTAAACAATCCTATGACCAGAGATTTGGAACAACCAAGTTTTGTTAGAAGCTGTATCATAGAAAACCTATGACAGCTGCCACATGGTGGGCCATGCTGAGCACCTCTCGATGCGGTCACTGGAACTTGTTGTGGCTGTTTTAATAAATATTCCCTTCTTCTCTTTGGAAACATCATTGTACCTGCACTTATGTTTCTATTCTTCAGTTGTGATTTTTATCTCTAAATCTTTTCTGAGTTCTCTAAATCTAATTCTTTTAAAATATTTTATTATGTGTTTTTTTAGGGGGGCAGGGGTATGCCAGAGGACAACTTGTGGGAGTCAGTCCTTCCACTAAGTGGGTCCTAAAGATCAAACTCTGGTTATCAGGCTTAGTGGCTGGTGCTTCTGCCCTGAGTCATCTCACTGGCCCATTTCTGGTCTTAGGTATTCTGTACCACTGTTTTGCTATAGTGAGGGCAGTTTCCTGGGTGTTTCTGATGTGCTTGAATTCTGCTCCCTGTTCTACTTATGGATGTGACCTTGATACTATTTTTGCTTATTTGTTATGCAAAATTAGTTTCCCTGGAATACTGAGATGAGACTGTACCCAGGTTGCTATCACCTTCAGAGTTTATTCTGGTGCTGTTTGTACACTATGTTAAAATACCTCTCTCCACTTAGATCCACATCAGCTTTGTTAACACTTCTCTCTTTCCTGCCCTCTACTCACCTTCAGCACATTTTCTTTAGTACAACGCTGGAACTCTGCAAAGTTACTCTGCATCATTTAAAGGCATAAACCACCATGCTTGGCCCTGAGGAACTTTTAAAGACCTACTGTGACTGGGCATCTTGAGTATGTCAGAGAATGCAGCAGCCACCCTCAATTTTGACGGGATGTGTGAGCTCTGGAGTTTGTTCTAGTCAATGTGCCCCAAAGAACAGCACAATACTAAACACCAAACAAATGCACAGAATCTGCTCAGTGAATAAGGGAGGACTTCCTGGTAGGTTGTTTATACTCTTCCTATGGATGTTTAAAAGACACACCTCATACTGGGTGATGTTTCTTTTGTGAAACTTGATGGCAGCAATGGCAGCAGGTCATGCTAGCAGGATTGACAAAACCAGTTTGATGACTAAGGATGTCCAGTCATTGTCAGTAGTAATGCTCAGGGAACCAGCTTGACTAACAGTGGGTCAGGAGACAGCATGTAACTATAGGTCAGTAACTGTGTATCATGGATATTCCTTTAGATTGTTTTTTTAACCAAGGGCCAGATCCATAGAACACAGAGAGCTACCCAAGGATGCTAGGATTCTTGCTTAACAGAAATGATCTGGTTTCTTCCTCAACGTGGTGGTGCTGGCTTTTTGGACATTCTCCATACCTTTGTCACTGAGTCCACCTTCTCCAGGAAAAACTGGACACTTTGAATAGTCCTTAGGCAGTCCTGTCACAGCCTCCAGGAGAGCATCTCAACTGTTGAAAGAAACGGTGAGAACAGAGTAGGGAAGAAGAAGGATGACAGGGAGCGTCCAGGCCTATGCTCTTGATGAGAAGCAGGGCTCAGACCACTGCTCTAGAGGGCAAAGCCGCATTCCCATGATCTCAGTCTGAACTAAAACACAATAAGCTGGATAGAAGGGAACCCATACTCTCTTCCCAGAACTTAAAGAACCTTATTCATAGAAAGCCTTTAGAACAGGACTAAAAATACAACCATATAAGCCTCTTCAACTAGAACATTGTATGTTTACTATGCAGGAGTATTACTTCTGAAAAAAAAAAAATGGCCCTGCATTCTTAAACCAAATAGTAATTTAATGAAGAGCAAAAATACTAATTGCCTACCTGTTCTGGGGGTTCTTCCTGTGAAGTTGTAATCCACACTTCAGCAAGCAGCTGCTGTAATCATGCATGAACTCAGTGATTTGTTTCGAGAATATCAACATTCTTTATTTCATTCCTGGATGTCAGGCACCCAGACCTCCCTGATATCTAAGTACACCCCTGTAGTTTGCAGTGGTGGGTGTAGGACACTCAGACCTCCCTGCTATCTCCAGTATATCTCTGCAGTCTGTAGTGAGAGAGTGAAGCAGCTCAGAGTCCAAGTATCTCACTGGTTCTACAGAATTTCTAGAGTAGAATTTAGAAAATCTTTTCCACCAAAGTAGCAATTCCTAACATTTGAATATAAGTTTGTATATAAGGCTTTGGAGAAGGTTCTCAGTGCAGCCCATCTCCCTGAAGAGAATAAGTTTTCTTTTAAGATAATTTCGATGTTTTTTTTAAAACCCAATTGTGATGAAGCTGTAACTAGAAATCACACTACATTCTGCCCACTTTGGTGGCCCCAGTACACAGATACAGGTGACTAGTCCTCAGGCTTGGAAACCTTCTATTTAAACTGTATTTCTTCCCTAGTATTAAACTCTATAGTGTCTTAGGCAATGATCACACATTCTATGCCTTAGTTCTTGTACCTAAGAACTTGGCAAAAAATTGTTTTGTAATTATTTTTCACAATCAATTTTCTGGCATGTTCTCTGAAGATGACATAATCCTGGCAACAAGATGTTGCTACTGGGCATCTAAAATGTGGTGATTATGACTAAAGAGTTATTGAGAACAGGTCTTCTGAAATGATAGTGGTTTTACATTCTCAACAGGGTGCTAATCAGTGTAAGTGTTCCAGTCTCTCCAATTCTTATATCTATCTTTCCTTTGAGCAGTCATCCTAAGGGTATGAGGTTGAAATCTACAATATTTGGACAACTCTGTTATATGTAACTAAGTGAAGTCCATATACACTAAAGAGATGAATACGCACAATGGTGTCCAGGAACACCAACGAATACAAACAGAACACCTAAGTCTTATTAACTGTTTGCTGGGGAAAACAGAAGGAAGAAAGGGAAGGAAGATGCTGGCTCATTTTCTATGCAGCCAGAACAAAGGGATAGCAGAAGTCAGGCCCTACCCCATGCCACCTTCATAATGACCATGTGTTAAATAAAATGTCACATAAAATTATCTTAGCCTGATAATAATAAGACCACAAAATAAAACAAGGTATGCCTCTTCAAATGGCAGTACTGATCTAGAACGTGGCTTACAATAAATCCTCCCTTTCCTGCAATTTCTTCCTGCTTGTGACAAACTGTATAGTCACAGTCCTAAATTATTAAATTTAAATTATTAAAATCCAAAAAATAGTTTATAAGTCCATTCATTGTTCTGAGTACAAAGGCAAAATCTCTATCAGACCTGAAACACAAACCATCCTTTCATTTAGTGAAGCCACAGTGTGTACTTTATTTGTAACACTTAGTAGTTATGTGGGGCTATCAGATGAACTGCAGTGTACCAGTGTTTGCTTTCAAGTTAATTGATTTTACTTAATGATGGCCCCAAAATGCAATTGTAATTATGCAAAGCAAATGCAATACAAATACCAAGTATAAAAACAAAACATAGGACAGATTTAGTGCTGGCCATGCATGGCAACACTGCAAAAATCAGTGCCTCCATCTTCCAGTTCTAAAACTTTCCTAACAGATAAAATCCACAGATGCCTAATGCTACATGTATTACAGTATTAAGTCTATGCATATTCCCATATAATTTACATCATCTTGATAACTTACAAATAATAAATATTTGCTATGCTGGATATTTTTTTAAGATTTATTTGTTAGGTATACAGTGTTGTGTTTCCATGTATGCCTGCATGACAGAAGAGGGCACCAGATCTCATTTTAGATGGTTGTGAGCCACCATGTGGTTGTTGGGAATTGAACTCAGGACCTGTAGAACAACAGGCAGTGCTCTTAACCTCTGAGCTACTCCAGCCTCATATGCTGGATACGTCTGATCAATGGTTGGCTGAATCCACAAATAAAGAGCTCACACATAAGAAGAAACAAACGTATGCATCCATGGATGGATAAATATAGGTAGGAATAAATAAGTTTGGTATTGTCCAAGGCTTCAGGCATCCCCCAAGGCAAATCACTTATAAATAAAGCACAAGTTAGCTTAAACCGGTAATGTTGAATTAAAAATTAATCAGAAGTAGCTCCTCATAGCAGTAAGATGCCTCCTAATGATGTGCTGCTATACCCATAGTTCAGTGCATTGCTCAACCTTCATCAGAGAAGCTGCTTCTCCCATAGAGAGTGAGAAACCTTGAAGCACTCAGTCCTAACAGGAATGTCTTCATCAAACCCTTCCCCTGAGGGCTCAGGATCTATGCAGAAGAGGAAGGAGAAAATATTTTAAAAGCCAGTGCTGGTAGATGACTTCAAGTGTCATACAGATACAACAGGGATCATACACTTATTAACGCAGAGTCTGTGGCAACCGAAATAAGACCAACACATGTTCAAGCCAGATGGGGTCCCAGCACTGACTGAAGCAGGGGAGGGGAGGCAAAGGGAGTAGACACAGGCTCTCACCTCTTACTAAGACGCTATCTGCAGCTGATATCCACTGGCAAAGGGAGACCCAGTTTTCTTCAATGGAATCTCACTGGACATATCAAGCTTATTTAGGGGCATGTCCTATGCCCAGGGGTAGCTCCATAAGATATTTTTTTTCTATTTGTTTTGTGTCTTTTTTGTCTTATTTGCTCTTTTAATTTTCATTTTTTGTTTTGTTCTTTTTCAAGAGATAATGATCAAAAGTTTGGTGTGTAGGGAAGCAGGGAGAATCTGGAACAGAAAACCATGATCAAAATGTACCATATAAAAATAACTTTAACCAAACAGCCCAGTATTCATGAATATATTTAATATATTTTTATCAAGGGAAAAAAACCAACCAGTTCCTTCCAGTTGATGAGTATGCTTGTAATTTGGGGCATTCATAAGCAACCTAGGCCTGTTAAAACAACCTAATACCCCATGACTATGAGGCTCCTACTAGCCTTTCATTTATCAATTAAAAAGACTGAGTTTCCCATTGCTCTTACTTAAATGTGAACTTTTAAAATGGCCCAAAGGGATAAAGGTGTGGTGGAATGTTCTCTGTATGCTGTAAATAAAGGACTGTTTTGGCCTATGTAGAGCACGGTAGAAGTGGGTGGAGAATCAGAGGACAGATAGGTAGAAGGAGGGTGGAGTTAGTCAGTCACCATCCGACCCTGGAGAAGAACAGATATGTAAGAAATACAGGTGAGCCACAGGCTGGGCCACATGGCGGGTAGATTAGTAGATTACAAGAAATGGGTTGATTTAAGATGAAAGAGCTAGCTAGTAATGTGCATGAGACATGTGCCAAACAGTATGAAGTTAATGTAAGTGTCTGATTCATTTCTTTGGGGGACAAAAGCGGCCATGGGCCAGGTCGGAACCTCTGGCCACAATCGGGCCAGGAAACCTCATACAACACAAAGGGCTCTTGAATGTTATGCAGAGCCCCCAGGTCACTGAGCTGTGAATTTACCTGCAAGGCCCTGCTGCTACAACGATGCAACATCATATGTCGTCATTCTGATGTACATGGATCTAGAGTGTAAGGCTCAGGACAAGTTTCAATGCCACTTGCCATGAACCACAAGTATCAGAACTACTTGAAAGAGCTGGCTACAGCATCAGTAATTAACCATTGTTACCAAAGCATGGGTATCTGAGTGCAATGACAGGAAGTCAAATAAAGAGTGAGTTTAGGAGAAAAAAGAAATCAGACTTCACTGTGTATTATAGCGGTTTGCCCAATTGTTTCCTTCTTCTCCAAGTGCTATGTGTGAGCACTATGAAGGTGCTTCTACTCACATGGCATCAGAGGGAAGAGAAGCAAAGAAGAAAATCAAAGGGTTTATTCAATGCCAGACCAACATCAGGCTAATATGTGACAGTGTAATCAAGCTGAATATACTCACCATCACCCTTGGTCTACAGAACTGCATGAAGAAGATTGGCTGGGATTCTTCAGGAGATTCACTTGCTCTGGCATTTAGAGACCATCTCATCCGGCATCCCGCACCTCCCCTTTCTCTAATAAGCAGTCTAGCCTGGCTTGGCCTGACTTTACAGCTCATAGATTTTCAGAAGCCTTCAATACACCAATGTTATAAGTCTGCTGGTTTTCTGTACCCATTTGCTTTTTTTCCTTTTTCTTTTATTTCAAACTAACCACCACATAAAGGACTTTACTAGCTGTAATAGAAAATGTTAAAAAAAAAAAAAAGTGCTCCAACAATATTGTGACATAAACTGAACAGTGGGCATACTAAATACCTTTTCTAGTCATACACTGGAGATGAATTTCCTGAATGAACCCATCAGATCAGAGCTGAGGGTTAGAGGTTAAGCACAAAGTGAACTACACAAAATCCTATTTTCTAAGTATTTTCAAATTTCTGTCCAAGCACAGGATTAGAACATGGGATTTCTCCTAGACCAGTGAGAGCAGGCTGTCCTCTATGTACTCTGGACTGCTACCTATTCCTATACAGACACCTGAGGAGCTGGTATTACTAGGAAATTCCATGTTTACTTTCATTAGACACTTCTCTCATTAGCTGGAAAACATTCTTGGCACAAGTACAGTGTAACATTTTCTGGTACTGCAGACTTATTATCCAATATTGTAGCATTCAGTGTTGCAAGTGTTGACATTAAAATAGCCATAGGTCTCCAAGCAAGAGCCACTACTATTTTTAGTGAGTTTCACTTCCATGAGCAATAGTTCTACACATACTTATGTGTGGATGTACTTATATAGACAGCCTATCAGCCATTAAGCCTGAATTCATGATTTTATCTGTAGTCTTCACAAAAGAAAAAGATTCATTAGATTCACCCCTATCTAAAACATCTTTTCAGAGGTATTTCATATTCTTCAGAATAAAAGGTAAAATACCTCACTCATACAAAATTTAAAGTAGTATTTTTCAACTAGAATTTTCATAATGATTTGAATACACTTTTTCTTTCAATTGTTCTCTTTTGTGGTATCTTGAAGAAAGGCCTGTTAGTAAATAAATTCCACTGATAATATTTATTTTTAGCTTTTAATATATTTTCTACTAAAAAAATCAAGTTGTCAAGACAGGAAAATATTACTGGTTTTGTTATTACAAAAACAATTATAATTTTTAATTCACAAAGGATGAAAACACAAGACACTGATCTCATCATACATACACTATTAATACAACTATTAGTGGTAGACCAATACAACATTAAAGACTGCATACACACACGTACTTTGAAACAAGAAACACAGGACAATTTTAACCCTTTAACATGTTCATGACCACCAAGAGAAGAACACCACAGATCACAGACTTGAGTCTAACTCGTTTCTGGTACATAGTCAAGACACAAGAGTCCTAAAGCACACTGCATTAATAATGGCATCTGCAGGTTTACATGTGCTGATCTGAAACTTCCCCCACCCAAGCAATCTGCATCTGATGGCAAGCAGCTTAGTCTGTTATGTATTTAAGGAGATTACAGCACAGACACCATCTTAGCTACAAGACTTAGGAGAAAGGTTCTGCACAGATTGTACACACACATAAATTTTTCCTCAGGAAGGCAATCTGAAAATTATAAATGCAATCCTAGGAAAAAAAAAAAAATGATGGTCACAAATCATTTGCTCTCACTGATGAAGAAGTATGTGGTGCTGGGGAGCTGTTGGTACAGAAAGAACAGAAAACATGGGAGTGAAAAACAACCTGCCACAGGAAATATGGATTTGATGATTTTCTAAAATGAGGTATAAAAGTATGCCAGCAAATAAAAACAAAACAACAAAAATTAAGAATCAAAATGCACATCTCCAATGGGAAAAAACTCTAAGCATATTATAGTTTCCTTTATTAGATTAGACATTTCATATACAGCAGTTAATCTAGAAAAATACATTTAAAAATCTTCAACAGACCATGCCTCCCTGTAACAAAACCTTCCAAACCCTGTTTTATTATACAAATCAATCTACATTAGTAATGTAAAAAGAAAATACTCAAATTTTGCAGTGTCATTTTCTATCCAACATCCATCTAATTTACACAGGTCCCCACTATTCACATGGAGTTAGAATTCTGTAATGTTTTTCCTAATGTCTCTGTACATGTTAAATAACCTAAAAGTTCCTCTTGTAGTGTGTTAACTATTTAGCAAGTCTACTCAGTTTTCCCAGTACCATTATCACTGCAGTGATCTGCCTGTAAATGTAATTAAAACCTAAAAGTGCATGGTTTGACTTTCCCAAATAATGGCCTATTTCTGGAGGAAGCCCAATAGTCATGGAAACGGTACCAGTGTCATGACTGGAAACATTGGGTTAGATGTACTCTTGAGCCTATAAAACACAGGTATGTACATAAGCTAAATTATATTAAGCTCTCAGGCCATATTTACATCAAACAATATCTGTTTTTCCACAGGGTCATACCAAGAACTCAATATGGCACTAAATATAGTCAGAATTGTTAGCTATAATTCAATACAGCAAGACAGGTACCAAATACCCTGATTTGACTTAGACTAACCAGAACTCCAGTATATCACAGTGTTTTAAGTACTGTCAGTGTGCTGTCCCAACAAGCAACTAAGGTATCCAGCAAGGATGCTGTGAGACAGTAAAATTAGACAGCTAACCTTCACCCAGGGATTCTATCTGGGCTATGAGCTTCAGCACTTAAGACTGGCACTCATGAAGAAACCCTGAAAAAAAGCAGTGCACAAGTCTCAAAATGGATCAACTTCATTTGTCTTAAAACGCTCAAGAGCATTTAAAAAAAAAAAAAATAACTGACAGTAACTATCATTGTACCAAGTAAAGAGCTTACAGAGCATGAGAAGGTGTCTACACTATCCAGTTTGGGGACAGCAAGGGTAACAATACAGGAGACTCACATAGTTTTCCTTACCAAATTATCCAGTGTATATGACTGGTTACAATTCTGAGTTTTGATTTTCATTGATATTCAGAATATGAAATGCAAGCATCCAGGATAAATGAATCCAAAATGACACAGTCATAGCTTGCTGCTTGCTTGCAGCAGAGCAGCAAATGAGGGCTCTGCTGGCATCTTCACTCTCTTCCTCTTTTCTGACCCTCAAAAAAGTGCAAAATTAGTCATTGCTTGGTCCAAAAACGAAACACACCAAGTGTAAGACTTGAAATCTCTGGAATCCAGCTTCTATTCCACAGGTTGTCTTTCATGAGAGTCAGCGTCCAAAGATAGTGCTTAACTCCAGGAGAATCAGCTCTACAATCTGGTTTTGGTACACAGTATGAACTGCTATATTACCAGTCTCTCTCTCTGGCTTTAGCAGAGTGGGGCCAAAAACAATTGCTATACTCTGATAGGTCATTCGGTTTTTTTCTCCATTTTCTATAACCCTAGGGAGAGAAAACAAATTTGTTTCAAGAAACAGAGGAAAACTTTGAATTTTATTACAAACCTAACAGTCTTCATTTAGAAAGAGAGTGCTGACTTTGCCTGGGTGACGCAGGCAGGGTTTAACCATGCAACTTTAGTTTGGCTGCTGCATGGAGCCAGTTTCTTAATTAACAGCTAAAAGGTCAGCATCATACATACTGTGTCAAACTTGAAATGTGCAATATTTTAGCATTGTTTTCAGAATAGGATATAGACTTAAATGTGTATTACAATTCAAGCAACCATAATCTACCCTCTTCATGGGGAGAGTATTTCATCAGGGAACAGAAACTATAACTTTCAATTTAATATTATTAAAAAATTATCTCTAATTTCATTATTTTCACATTTTAGTGTGTGTGTGTGTGTGTGTGTGTGTGTGTGTGTGTGTGTGTGTACATGCTACAATGCATCTGTGGGAGTTAGAGAACAACTTGTGCCCCAGTTATCTCTATCATGTGAGCCCTGGGGACTGAACACAGGTCCTCAGATTCACTGGCACATGCTTTTACATGCTGAGCCATCTTGCCGACCCTAATTTACTACTTCAGTGTTCCAAAGATGAACAAAGTCATCTATTAAAGTAGCTATATAGTAGTAATCTAGAGTCATGAAAGTTCTGTTTTAAAATAATTTAACGTGCATCACTTAAGCCATCTCACTTCATGTTAATTAACTAGTCTTGTCAGAACACCTGTGTGATGAGCATTATATAAACGTTTTACCTAAAATACAAACTTTAATAAAGTCTTCACACTAAAGCATTTTACTAAAAAAAAAAAAATAAAAGCCGCAAGCTGAATTTCTTTTAAAAACTTACAAAGACAGCACGTGATACATATAGGAATGGAGTCTGGGTGCCCCTGTCCCATGGGCTCTCCACTGTACTATCCCACACTTTCTACCCATGCAGTTTCTTACCTTTTGAGGTGTCTAAACAGAATCTGCATTGTATCTTGATTTGGCTTTGGCAACTGTCTGATTAGGTCCTTAACGGCAGTGACACGCTGCCTCGGGTCTTGTTCTAAAAAAGTAATAAGTAGACACTTTGCAGCAAATTCTTACAGAATGAAAGGCAAAGACATAGTTTGGAAGCTGGTGTTTGGTAATACACAGTGACATCTGGTGGTCACACTTAAAATCTCTGGAGTTACACAACCCATTGAAAAAGCTTGTTTAAAAAGACCAAACAATGCAACAGCTTAATTTGTAAAATAATTTTCAGTATTAAGGAAAAACAAACAAAACTAAGTAGAACAACATACTTACTGATTGCATTAACAAAATCATTGAAATGATTAAATGTAAAAAGTGGTTCTGGTAATTCTCGAAAAAACATTTTGAGTGCACCAGTGACAACGTGAATGTCTTCCCATTTACTGTCATTCAAATCCAATTTCTCATCTGAAAAACAGGAATAAAATATTTTTTAAAAAATTGCTTTGAACCAGTTCTTAAAGTTCTGGGCAGTGCTGTTGGACATGACAATAGGGAATGGCCTCTTACCATGATTGACTGCAAATCTCAGCTTCTGAATCACTGCAAGGTTGCCACTTACTCTATAGATACCATCAACATCTAAACCTAAAAGGAAATAATAGTTCATGTTTGAAAGAATGTCATTGCTGCTTCTCAAGATGCATAAAGGTCTCCATGTGGGGATTTCACCACGTTGACCAGGCTAGCCTCAAGGAGTCCTCTGCTTCAGCTGCCCATGCAGCTGGAGCTACAGACACACTGCACCCAGCTTCAGAATTCTTAGCATTAGCTGAAAATCAAATGGACAAATAAATACTCTGTCTCTACATGGCTTTTTAGACTCTCATCAAGGAAATGAGGTGGTGATTTACTCTGAATTCTGTTTAATAAACAGCAGAAATTCAACTATTTATCAGGTATACTATAGTTTTGCTCATGAAAAACATCTCACAAAACTCAAAATACCATCAACTGATATAAACTAAGAATAGTTTTAAAAGTAAAGATAAAAATCAACCCATCTATTTTTTGCACATAATTTTAAAATATAAATGCATATACTGAAGAAACTGGAGCTCCCTTAATAGTGTCTGTCATACCAATTGCTTATAGTAGATTTATCAAAGGCTAGTAAGTAATGGTTTTATAGTGAATATATCACATGATAATACTAATTCTTTCACATATGGCCAAAATTATTTAAATTCATATAATTAAACCTAAAATATTAAATATCCATTAAAAAAATAAAGGTGTACATACCAAAGCACACTTCTAATATGCTATTAATTATTTAGCCTCAACTAAAGCAAGTAAACAGTGCGAAGCCCTGACGATCAGAAACTGGCAGAAGTTACAAGTGAAGTAACACAACTGTGCCAATGCTTCTGATACACGCAGATGTCAGTACACTGTCAGTCATAAGACATAAGAAGATAGAATAACTATATGTTAAAATTAAATAAAAATACTAATTAGTCTGTCATACTTTCAGACAATGACCTACAAGGATGTGTGCATTTCAACACTTTATGGTTGAGCTCTTTTCTACCATAACCCAAGCACTGTCTTGTTGAGTGAACAGCATCCTTAAGAGCACTCGTACCAGCAGCACATCAGTCCTTGAACTTAGCTTCAGTCACCACTGTTGTCATTTAAGCACTGGCAACTCCTAATGACTTGGGCTGATCCCTTAGTGACATATCAAACCCTGAATGACACCTGAAGGCCTTAATTTAAAACAGATGAAATTATGTAATATTTTTGCACATAAAATGCTTCATTTCTTTATATACATTTCAGGACCATAAGGAACTAAAAAGATTTTATAATTATAAAATCTTATAAGAGCTTTTATTACAATTATTTACTATGTATATGTGTGAGGGTTGCTATAGTAGTACTTGTGTGTAGCTCAAGGGACACCTTGTAGGAAACGGTTCTTTTTTTCTCTCTCAGGTCCTCAGGCATGGTGGCTCATACTTGACCAGATAAACCATGGTGCTGGCCCAGCCCTAGGGATTTTGATGCTGAAACAATAAGCTGTTTTGCTTAATGTGAAAAACAAAGTTTGGAAGCATTCTCTTACCATGTTCTTCGACATGTTCAATGCATAACTTCACAAATTTTGGCACTGTCCCGTTCTCTCTCTGACACAGATTAGCAAGATTAGATCCAAATACCTGATCTGAAAGAGATTTATTTTTTTAAACGCATCACCTTGCTGTTAGTTCAGAAAATGGCTAAGTCTTTCAGTGTGCACACACTTGCCTCCTTCACTCACACATCAATCTTCCCAAATAGACTCTTAAGACTACAATCCACTCTTGCCAAGACGGCTTTGTACTTTTATGCTTCCCGAAGAGAGCATTGTCGCTAAATATGGTTCCCTTTCTTTACCCCTGGTCTCCTTAGAAAACTCTGATTATCCTTTCCTAAGATAACCAATTCTAATCACTTTCTACTGGATTACTGGAAAAAGCTCACAGTACTCATCACTGTTCACATTATCCTGTTTGCCTGCCACTTCAATGAATCCTGAGGGCAAGAACCGTGTAGTTCTTACCAGCAACAGGTGTTCACAGTTCCTATGCCCATGCATAGCACTTAGAAAACATCCAAATAATTTAAAAACTATCAAAACAAGCTATGTATTCTTTTTGTGATAACACCCAATTCCACAAAATATGTTTTAAAAGTTATTCCATTAATCTTTTAAACAAACAGTTTAGACACTGCATGTATTCAGGATAATAAAATATCTGAAGTAATACAACTCTACAAGGTGACAGCTCAATATTTCTCAGTGAAAAAGCCTGATGAACAAATTAACAGTTGTTTCTATGACTTCCTTTGCCACTTTTTTAAAGGCTCTAAAAAACAAACCAACCTATATACTTTATCCATTAGTGCTTACCTATAACCCCTAAGATTGTATAGTGGTTTGAATAGATATGGTCCCCATAGACTCATGTGTTTGAATGCTTGGCTCATAAAAAATAGCTCTATTAGAAGATGTGGCCTTAGAGGAAGTGAATGACTGTCAAGGAAGGCTTTGAGATCTCATATAGGATCAATCCACACCAAGTGTGGCATTCTCTCCTGGTGCTGTCTGCAGATCAAGATGTAGGACTCTCAGCTCCTTCTCTAGCACCATAACTGCCTGTATGCTGCATGTCTCACCATGAAGATAAGGTAGTAAACCTTTGAAATTACAAGCCAGCCCCAATTAAATGTTTTCCTTTATAAGAATTATTGTGGTTATATTTCTTTGCAGCGATAAAAACCCTAAGATTGCTACTTTGTTTTGTTGGAGATTTAATTATTTTTATTTTGTGTCTGTGCATGGGTATGTGCATGTGAATACATGTGCTCATGGAAGCTAAAGGCACTGGATCCCTGGAGTTACAGGAGGTGGTAAGCATGAATGCTGGGAACCAAACAGTGGTCCTCTGCAGGAATAGTACACATTCTTAATCACTGACTCATCTCTTCAGCCATATTTTTCTGTTTTTGTCTGCTTGTTTGTTGAAACATGATCTCAACCCATGTTGAGTTATACAGCTGAGGGTGACCTTGAACTTCTAGTCTTTATGCTTTCACATCCCAAGCACTTGGAATATGGATGTGTACCACCAAAACCAGGTACAGTTTTAAAGTAAACCAGTCAATTCTTATATATTGTAAAAATCTTTTATTACCCTTAATGGGACTCATCTGTGCTTATTAACTGAGAAGACACTGCAAACAGATTTCCAGTAAGGCTCTCTGCCTCAAACCTCATAACCAGACTTATATAAGCATATTATATATTTGCCTTCACCTTTATTTCTGAATAAATGCCACTGGTTTGAGTCACAAATTTAAAAGTTTAATCTTTCGTGTTAAACACAATTACAAGAACAACAGGTATATGTAGATATAAGTGTTTTTAAGGAACACTTTCCTATTTGTTGGTGCATTATGGTGATCATAAATGAATTAAGAAACAATCGGGGGAAAATATCTTTTACTAATTTTAAAATTACCTTAAACTGGTAAAACTTACCTTCAATTTGCTAAAAGCAAACAACCAGGAAGAGAACTATCTGCTCTTGTTGGCTCTCATGCTCTTAGTGGTTGTCTGCCACATTTCTAATTTCTCATCTTTACAGACATCTAAGAACTCTAGTGCCCAATATGTATCTCATCTGTTCTTTTATGATATGGGCTTGAAAAAAATGTACTTTAAGATTTACACCTGGCTTCATGTTTTAGCTACACTTTACATGTGCATTTAAAAAAAAAAAACAAAAAACAGTGCTAATAATTCAAATGCTTTTCATCTGTCTAGTTGAAAACTTAAAGAATAAAAAATGTTGAGTTTTAACTTCAAACACCTTATTTCTAATTCAGCTAGCATTCATTATTGTAAATATTATTTCTTGTACATACCTTTGATATAACCTTTCTCACGAACAGCTTGCAATGTGGGGCGCCGGGTAAGAAACTTCTTTAAGTTTTTCTTAGTTTTCTTCTGTTCTGAAGAATCCATGCTGGATCCTTTCATTGCTTTAGACAAACAGACATTAGGTATTTCAGGTAACTTTTCTAGGGAAAGTTTTTTTTCACATATGACTCAAAACATATCAACTCATGGCCAAAAATTAGACAGACAGACAGACAGACAGAAATCACAGCAGAAATGGTTATTCTAATTTTAAGCAATATTATTTTTCTCACTAAAAGTGGGATACACCTGTACTTTCTTTGGTATGAGTCAAGATCTTAACAAGTAATTTTACTTTTCTATCAGTGTAGGAAGGTAAAATGATCAGACACACAAAATTCACATATAAACCAAAATTCCTAACGCAGTGAACTGTTTAAAAGCCTAAAAAGTCCACATATCTGTATCTGATGTTTTTATCTGTACTCTAATATATTACCTTCAATCTTGATTTATAAGCTATAATAACATGAAATTCTTAATTACATTTGTTAAAAATAATTATGCTTGGAGAACATTAAGATCAAAGATTGGTATGTACCATTCAAGAATAAAAATTTTACAGTAGGCTTGGTGACATATGCCTGTAATCCACCACCTGGGACGTAAAGGCAGGGAGATCAAGAGCTCAAGGCTATCTTGGCATCACAGAGAGCTTACAGACAGTCTGGACCACCCAGAATTCCTTAAAAAATCATAAAACCTTGTGTTAACATTGCTACATGGTGGTGGTGAATGTAAAATCTTCATTATGTTGTTGGAAAGTAAAAGTAGAATTGACTTTCTAACCATTTTATTAGGAGGCCAGAAACCCTTGGTTAAGCATGTGAATCAGTTAAAATAAACTGGAAAAGGTGTGGAGTCACAGCTAATGGCCAACATCAATAATTTACTTCTGTGTACAAAACTATCCTTAAAACTGCTGGCTTAGCTCTGCTCCTGCCTGTCTGTGTGCTCTGGAGATCTGAGCACACGGCCATGTGCATGAGCACATGACAGTGGGCTGCCTGGCGTAGGGATGGAACAATTATCACTTGACTTTGGACTTCCAAATGCTTAAGATTCTATGCAAAACTATGTATTTTTAACTTAATAAAATCCAGCCTCCTAGAGGCCTCAAGAGAAATGTACTGTATTTTCTTTTGAAGTATCCCACCTATATATTACAATATCATAAGGATGTACACTGTGGTTAAAAACAATGAACTAACAAGAAAGTACTTAGCCCTGCTATTTTTCTAATATTGGAGACTGCATTTTTTATAAGAGCATGTATTTAAAACCTAGGGGATGCCACCAACAAATTAAACAGCTTACAGCGAAGTTTTTTTAGCTCCTTCTGGTCCTTTTCTTTATCCTGCTTTTCTACCCCAGGTGAATCTGGTGCCTCCTCTTCAGCTGCTTCATCAGCCTCTGCTACCTGTTGGTGACAGGTTTTCCAAACACGCGTTACTTCTAGAATTGCTGTAGCTGAACAGCATAATTTTCACAATGAGCAATAATTGGCTATTACCGCTGATTTTAGTATGTGTGATTTAGCTATTTGATCTGGCTTTAAAAGTTTAATGACATTAACTTTTACCCCCAAAACAACTATAGGTGGTAACTCACAGAACACTAGGTATAATTGCTTTATTTGACATTACCTGTGGGTAGCACAAACAGCAGTTAGGAAGTCAAGTGATAAAAGACAAACTAGCACCAGGCAGTGGTGGCACATGCCTTTAATCTCAACACTTGGGAGGCAGAGGCAGAGGCAGGAGAATTTCTGTGAGTTTGAGGCCAGCTTGGTCTACAAAGTGAGTTCCAGGACAGGCAAGGTGCCTGTGTCAACAGTTTAAGAGCACATTATTACACTGTTAGACAAGGTTAATGCTCATAGATATTAGGTGCTGAAAAGCATCCAGTTATTCTTCTACAACCTCACTAAGGTAACTTGTACAACATGAAAATGTGGACTGAATTCCTAAAGCTAAAGACTTCGTCTCACCCTCCTCACACAGGTCGACTCCATCGGATTTGTTTCTGTTTATGATGCAAGGAAGGGCTCCCTTTTCTTCTTGGATACCCAGCTGCACCAGTACTGTTTACTAAAAAGCACATTCTTCCTTACTGTTCTACAATGGTATATCGGACATGAAGGGTTTCTAGGCCCTTTATTCTGTTGCACAGATCTGCGTGTCTACCACTGCTTAAATATGAAGCTCCATTGTTATTATAGGGTTACCAAGTCCTAATATGCAACATAGCATATTCCTTTTTCAAGTAAGTCATATTTTTAGCCCTTTTATCTCTAAAGGAATTTTAGAATGAGGTTCTCAAATTCTACCAGAAAAACTTTGGAATTTTAATGAGAATCAAATTTCTCCAATCTCGAAATCATTTAGGAAACACATCTCTACATTACTGAGTCTTTGAACTCAGTGTCTCTCAGTAACATTTTATAATTGTTTCCTAAGATCAGCTCTGTCTATGCCTTGTTATTACAGGAACAAGCTGCATTTGGCTCCCCATTGTTTTCTGACACAATGAAAATAGTGGGTACTTTCACATTTCACAGTAATAATATGCTCTTCCTTCTTCACTTGCCTCATTCCCTATCTCTGGAAACCTACACACACACACACACACACACACACACACACAGCACTGTCCTGCACTGCTTTCCCTAGCCTTTCTTAATGGTTTTGTAGTAGGTTTCACTCCCTCATCACTACAGCGCATCTCACGTTACTGCATGTACAGTTACCCCTCTTTGGTTATTCTGTCTTTGCTTGTAGCTTTTACACAGAAAGTTGTGTTGAGAGTACTGTTTGCTGCCTAGTACACAAACACCCATGTACTTATTAAATGCAAGG
Organism: Sigmodon hispidus; assembly: GCA_004025045.1. Taxonomy (NCBI): domain Eukaryota; kingdom Metazoa; phylum Chordata; class Mammalia; order Rodentia; family Cricetidae; genus Sigmodon; species Sigmodon hispidus. The sequence goes on from PVIH01005194.1 coordinate 36,320, forward strand.
ATGCATGTACTGTGCTTACAGCTAAAAACCTACATGGGCTAGGGAAAAGGGCACACCCAAATAGATAAGATAGATAGACAGGGCTCAAGTTGCTGGATCTTAATGAAGGACATAGGAAGTTTCGAAGAATGAACCACTGGCTACCAAAACCAATTGAACTTTAGGGGTGAGCTCAGTGGAAGAATGCTTGCCCAGCATGTACAAGGCTGTAGGCTAATCCACACTACAAAGAACAAGCACAGCAAATCCAGAGATAGACAAAAAGACCAATATGTTAAATTAGAAAAACTATTTAGAAGGTTATTCTTATTTTGGTATTAAAATAAAAGTCAGCTATGGTCTCAGAGATAAATAAAAAGGGATAAAAGTAAAAATATTATACATTATACAATATTACATTCTATACAGTTCACAATCTACTTGCTAGAAAAACTAACATCTCCCTTAATTTAAGTCCTATCTTGCATTTCTCTCAGCTAGAGGACCCTTCCTGCAAAGTGAGAGGTTAAGAATGCAGGGAGCACACACCTAATGCTTGTCAGCCCAAGGGGAACAATGAATACCTTTAGAAGAGAAGGTACAGAAGCAGACAAGGTGTCACTAGAAACATACTGCTGCATACACTTCAAAACTTTACCTGTGGCCTCTTTCCATCAAACAGTATCCCTTCCAACATACTCCGGAAATGAGAAAGTACTATGCATTAAATGCTGTCAGTCCCTTCTTTATGAACCAACATCTAATATAAACACTGCTGCAAATTCACTGGCCACGGACATTTCACAAGTGACAATGTTTAGTCACATCACTAAACACAGATTGCTAAAGTGACCTTTGCCTTTCCCACGTGGGTTAGCACATGCATACATACATGCAGTCTCTCCATCTGAAAACTAAAATTTGCATATACAATAAACAATTAGAAAACCAGAAAAATAGCTCTGCAATTAAAGAAAATTGAGAAAGGGTCCCACAATGTAGCTCTGGCTATCCTGGAACTCTCTATATAGATCAGGCTAACCTCAAGTTTAGAAATCTGCCTCCCAAAATGCTAGGATTAAAGGCATATGCTACCACAGTTGGCTCTGCAATAAAAATTTACTCAAATCAAATACATACCTTGTTACTGATAGTACTACAAAGAACTTTAAACCAATCATTAATAACAGCATCATTATCAGACTGAATTAGAAGTTCTGTTCCTTGGCGAGTTTTCAGCTTTAAGACAAAAGAAAAGTAAGGGAAGAACAATCAGTGTTTCAACACAATACATGACAACATGTACTTCAAAGCTTGCATAGTATCCAGTGCACTGATAGTAAGAATGTCAGTCTAGTATTTTATAGAGCATGAGGTTGACTTGTAAATTCTGGTAAATTCTGAATAAAAATCCAGTAATTCAGGATCCCACAGTAGTATAGTATAAGTACCAAAGCAATGCATTTACAATAAAAACAAGCATTTGTAAATAAATTCAAATCTGTAGTATTTCACACAGCTTAAATTTCTTTTTCATAGTCTGAGAATATTCTTGGTCTGGTTATGAATACAAATATAGAAAAAAGACTATATGAGTATTAGGTTTTCAGTATTTCCTACTTAACAGACAATGAAGACAAGACACAAAAACTGCGTACATCTACTATTAATTTAATTCGTTCATTAACTGAGTGTGCGTTCACAAATGACCATGTGCTGAGCACGGAGGTGAGAGGACAACCAGTCAGTTCCTCCCTCCATCTGGCCTGTCCTGGGGTTAGTACCAAGTGCCTTTACCTGCTTCATATCCCTCTGAGCACAAATATTACTAATCATCCATTATTTTACTTGAAACTCAAAACCAACTTAAATCTCTTTGGCCTAAATATTTTAGACTTCAATGAAAAGTCTAAAAATTGTGAAAGTATCTTTCGCATTTCCTGGCTAATAACTGAATTTGTTTTCTTAGAGGAATATTTGGCAATTTCCCCTAAAACGTTCTGAAAATAGTTCCTCCATAATTTCTCAAGTAGCAATTAATAAAGATATTACTCAAAACTAAACTTAAATATGATGAGGTATTAACTTGGGAAGTGCTGGGTTAAAGAAGTCTAATAGGATGCTCTTCTTTAAGGATTCTCAGGAACTTGATCTAGAGAACACAATTTGTCTAAAGTAAGAATAAAATACATGCTATTTACAAAATGTACTTGACCATGGATTCTTTTCTCATTCAAAAACCATCTACTGAGACTGCAAAGCTGATTCAGGACATACTGACATCCTTTCATACATGGTTCCCACTCCCCACCAGCACTGGATGCATGCTGTTACAGGCAGGAAAGGGGTTCCTAATCAAAGTTAAAAGTTTCTTAAGAGCAAAATAAAGCTAACCACTTTAATAACCTACAGGTTAATCTAAGCTAACAATTTACAAGTAATGTTAAAGGCAAAGTACACTAAAATAAAAATTTAAGGTTTTATTTTTTAAAATAGCATCACTGTTGTAGCATTTGTCTTGAGTCTTAGAGATAAACTGCATTTGAGAAGCAGAGATCACTATGGGTTGGTACCCATGACCCATCACATGACAATAAAGAGTAATAATCATGTAGATTCTCCTTGGAAATCACCAACAAAGCCAAAGTGCCTAGTCTACAATGTATAAAAGGCCTCAGAAATGAGGAGGCTATAAAGGATCAGAACTACAAGATAGCTTACAGACTTCTCAAAAATTCCTTTAGCCTTCTGCAATAAGATCTCACTGTTCCTTATCCCAGGTGAACTCTTGCTACCCAGGGCCCTGAATACGACCTAGACTTCTGAGCCGTGTTATAAGAACACATTGCAGGTAGGTCGACCTCCAAGCCTAGGCCTTGAGAAGCCTTGTCTTCTCTCACCTTGCTGGAACCCTAACTGCATGTGGAGAAGCCTGTGTTAGCTATGTTTCTTGAAAAAGAGGTCTTAAGGGAGAAGGAAGCCTATCCATTAGCTCTAGCCAATACTAGATATGTGGGAAAAGAAGGTGAGCTCAAACTATCCACTTGATCTGAGCGTCATGAGTGGTTCCAGGTAAGAGCAGTACAGCCATCCTCTTAGCCCGTACTAACCACAGCAAACTGGAGCAGCTCTTTTGCAAAGCTGTCGAGAGTTAGAGCGGTCTGTCATATGGTGATAAATAACTGATACAAGACCACGATCTGCAGTGGAAGGGTTGGAAGAGAGACCTCACGTCTGTAAAATAGTTCTAGGGCCACAGTAACACTAAGAAGGCACAAGATAACCCCCCCCACACACACACACAAACACAAAACTAACACATACACAGCCTCCCTATGTACCTCTCTAAAGTTTTTCTAATATTAGGGAATCATGTTCTTTTGTTACTGATAGTAAAAGACAAAATTTGTAAAACAAAGGGTCGTAACCCACACTTCCTATAACATGCAAATGAAGCTGATTTCTCTCCTCTTCCCCCCCCCCCCCAGAGCCCTTACAACATTATGGTATGAATGACTTAGTCACAAACTTTGCCTAAATTTGTCACAACAAAAGACTAAAACAAAACATATACATACTAAAGCTAAGAATGTGAGCTATTTAGAAAACAATTTATTACCTCAAATACATTCTTTTTGCTGGATTTGTCCTTTGGTGCCATCTCAATTGTTGCCCCCTTCAGGTCCACTGTGAACTCTGGTTTGGACTGATTACTTCCAAACTTCATTTGAGAAAAAAAAAGACAAAAGACTATGTGATATATATGCATACATACGTGCATTCAAAAAGAAGACTAACATACAGATTATCTTAAATCCTTCTCTTTTCAGATTTAAAATTTTTTTAAGTATATCTAAATATGATGAGCCTTTATTTTAAACTAACAGGTCCTCAGCACCAATCTATGACCATGATAACTTCTAAAGAAGGATATCAGGTAATGCTATTATTTGTAAACAGGCGGACATGTAAACTGCAACTTCCCAGTTCTATTTCTTGAAACTTATGCTAGACTGTATGTGGTTATATAAAAGACTATGTATTAAAGGCAAGGCCAGACTCTCACACATGTAAGTCACAGCAGATGCCAAGCACATTTTCTAAGGAACATTCTCTAATCCTGTTTTGTGCTTTCAAGCCTCACTTCCTTATATTGCCAATAACTAATGACTTATAAAATACAAAACTATAATTAAATAACTCATTTACTCAGCCTTTGTTAAAAATTGTAAGTCAGATGCTAAAAAGCCTCTAGCAACACTGTGAGTGAGAACTGTGAAAAGAACAGGATGCAAGGAGAGTTAAGAAAAAAGCACTCAGCTATTTATCAGGTTTTGTTAACTACACAAAAAAGGGATTAGCAGAAAGAAAATGTGCATTAAACACATACTTACTCTGTTGGCATGCCTTTGATAACTTAAAATCCCTATATAGTCTGCTACATGAGACTAGGAGTATTCCTATGGTACTGCAATGGTTTGGTACCTTAAAACTTCTAAGAACTACAATCTGTAAGTAATAAAGCTTACAGATATTTCCTGAACTTATATAAGAAGTTTCATTTGCTTAAATGCTGCCATGTCAAGTTATGCTTGCCTTTGGAATCATAACCAACACCACTGCAGTAGATAACCTACTGCTGTAACAGCAGTACTCCACTTAGCAGCTCTGCACTTAGAAAATGACCAGACTTCAACAATTTCATCTTCCTTCTGCTTTTCAGTAAGTAATATAAACTTACATATGTGCTTGTTATAACAAAACAAGAAATAGAGGCCAAATGGAATTTATTACTGAAATCACTAAAACAAAAATAAGGTTAACTTTTATTTTTAACATTTCTACTTTTGTAACTCAACCATAAAGCTACAATAAAGACAAAATTCTGTTGTACAATATTCTATACAGAACTGAGAAATCTCAAATGTTGTAGAGCTTGAATATAGTTAGTAAAACAAAATCAGTTATCTATATGCTAGTATGTTTTATAGATGATTAAGATGATATAAGATCACATATAAATAACCAGTTAATGATATAAAAAATAACAGAAAAAATGGAATCTATATGTTTGACAATTTTTCTCATTCCTTTTCAAAACATAGTACCACTTTACTGAAATCACTTCCCTGTCAAGGTGCTTAAGGAGACCAAAAACAAAATAAACAAAACCCCAACCAGTGTAAGGGGACAGACACAACTAGAACACAGTGGCAGATGAAATAGGACCAGACTGTACATCTTATGATGGACAAACTCATAGAGTGAACCCTGTTGGCAGAAGGACTTGATGAGGCAGGGAAAGAAAATTATAACAACACCCAACAGTGTAATGGCACACACAAGAAAGAGTACAATGAACCAGTCAGCATCAGCATAAGAATACAGTTCTATAAGCAGATGCTATACTAGCATAGCTAAACTCCCAAGTATGTTTGCCAAAGACCTAAACCTCCTAGAATATTTTGTAATTATAGAAATCATGTTTATTTTTAAGATGGTTTAAATAATTTATCATTAAGTTGGGACATCTTAGCCTATATATTCATAACAAAACACTTGAGGGCTAACAGAAAAGACTCACATCTGGCTTTTTGCTACCTTGCTAGTCTCTTTGCTCAGAATCCCCTGGCCTTCCTCCTGAGGACTACTTGGTAATGTCCTGTGGACCCTCAAAGTCAGCTCCTGAATGTGCATGTGGTCTTATGTAACTTATCTTTCTCTTTCACTAGAATACAAGGACAAAAGTGACCTTTGTCCTCTGTGGGACATCTGACAATGTCAAGTCCTAGGAAGTGAGAGATGGAGGAGCCAGTCATCTGCTAACACCTTAGTTCATAGAACGGACACAACAGAAATGCATGTCCTAGAACAGTTCTATTAGGGGGGATTTTAAAAGTGCATGGACTAGTGAGATGACTCAGTGAATAAAGGTGCTTGCTGTGTAGACCTGACAACCAGAGTTTGGTCCCCAGAACTGCCATGTTAGGACAACTTCTGAAAGCTGTATTTAGCCCTCCACATGCACTTACATCCACACAATCGGTCTCCCTCCCTGGACTTTCCTACCATACACAGAGATAAAAAACCAAACATTTTTTTTAAAAGAATGCTTCAGTAACTACTGATATTTGTGAGGTCTATTATTTGTGTGTATGTGTATAGCTCAATTGCAGGTGGAATGTGTGTATTTCATTTACCCAACTGCTGAGGGATATTGCTCTTGTACGCTGTAAAGATTTGTCATTGGTATTGGTTTAATAAAGTACTGACTGGTCAGTAGCTAGGTAGAAAGTAGAGGCGGGGCAACCAGACTAGGAGAATTCTGGGAAGAGAAAAGGCAGAGAGCTGACACTAGCCAGATGCAGAGGAAGCAAGATGGGAATGTTACACTGAGCAAAGGTACCAAGCCACATGGCTAAACATAATAGAATTATGGGTTAATTTAAGACATAAGAGCTAGTTGAGCATGAACTACTGGCCCAGTACTTATTGTAATATTAAGCCTCCAAGTTTTTTATTTCATAAGTCGTCTGTGGGATCAGCTGGGCAGGACAGAGAAATGCTCTGACTACAATCAACTGCAATTATTCCTTGAAAAAAAATAAAAGCATGATAGTTTAAAAGAAGAAATATAAAGAATTAGGTGAGCATGAGTCTGGATGAGTGTTTGAGAGAGATCTTCCAGTGGTCTTTTGGATTTTAGAGCAGTTATAATTTTTAAAAACCTATACTTCTCTTACAATGTAACCCCTTTATATATACTTCAAACTCAACTGTAAAACAGCAATGGGGAAACACAGATAGCTCTGACAGAGCACAGCTCCAGCACAGCAACTTCTAAGAGACACTGAGAAGCTGTTTTTACCACTTCTGTCTCTTGTCTTTCCGGCCCTTTCTAGTCTCAGAATCTCACCAAAGGTAGGAACAGCTCCACTGCAGGAAAGACAGAATTTACCCATTACACTCTACTTGCTCACTGAGCAGAGAAACAAAACTAGAATTCTTTCAAATCACAGAAGGACGGATGCCTCTGAAATGCAGACCCATGTCCACAGTACAATCAGGTGAACAGATTCCAGCTCCTGGGCTGCCCATCTGGAGAATTTCCTCTCCAAGGCCAGGGTCACACCCACGGTTTGACCTCTCACACTACCTCCCTAGCAGACAGGCTCTAGGCTAAAGCTGGGAGGGGCCTTCCCCAGCAATCCATAGCAGAAGCGGCCTCCCACAGCTCTGCCTCCAGGGGGAACTACATGATCATAGGGGGAACTACATGATCATAGACAATCAGAAGCTTTCGAAAAGCAGACCTGTGTCCAGAGCAGAGTCAGAGATCGTGCAGGCCTTGTGTTCAGAGCAGACAGAAGACACACATGACTAGGCCACAATGACTAGGAGATGACTAAGAGTAAACCACTGAAGCAATACGCAGACGCCAGTGCAAGAATATATATAACAATACAAAGAACAAAGCAACACGAGAAGAAACTGGTGGTTCTACAACTACAAGACCCGAACAGAGCAATGAAGAGGAAACAGAAGGAAACAACAGCAAAAACACCTTTATAAAGATTATTGAAGCCTCAAAAGAGGTTATAAAAAAAATCCCTTAAGGAAATAGAAGAAAACACAAATGAAAAATTGGGAGAAATGAACAAATCCTTAAGAAAACCAAGAAAAGGAAAACCAACAAATGAAAGAAAAATTCAAGGATCTAAAAATTGAAATAGAAGCAATAAAAAAAAAAGCAAAAAATGAGGCAGAGGTGAAAATAGAAAATCTGAAGAAAAAAATCTAGAACTACAGATACAAGTAAACCCAACAGATCCATGAGATGGAAGAGAAAACCTCTGGAGTGGAAGACTCAATAGCGGAAATACACATATCAGTCAAAAAAAACCCCCCAAAAAACAAAAAACAAAAAACAAAAACCCACCAATAAAACCAAAAAAGCCATAACACAAATGTTCAGGAAATTTGGGACACCATGAAAAGACCTAACCTGAGAATAATAGGAATAGAAGGAAGAGAAGAATACAAGCTCAAAGGCACGGATAATGTATTAAATAAAATCATAAAAGAAAATTTTCCCAACCTAAGAAGAAAATGCCTATGAAGATATAAGAAGCCTACAGAACACCAAATAGATTAGACAGCCCCCCCAAAAGAAGTCTGCTTGCCATATAATAATCAAGCCATAAAACATACAGAACAAAGAAAAAATTTTAAGAGCTGCAAAAGAAAAGGGCCAACTTACCTATAAAGGCAGACCCATCAGAATAACACCAGACTATTCAATGGAAACAATGAAAGCAAGAAGGCCCTTGGTCAGCAGTTACAGAGACACTAAAAGAGCATGGCTGCCAACACAGACTACTATAACCAGCAAAACTATCAATCAACATAGATGGAGTAAACAAGAATATTTCACGACAAAATCAGATTTAAACAATACCTATCCACAAATCTGGCCCTTCAGAAAGCACTAGAGGAAAAACTCCAACCTGAGTGCATATACATCCCATATACACTCAAGAAACCACAAACAAATGATAATTCCACAGAAGAAAAGCCCAAAGAAAGGAAATACAGACAAGCTACCACCAAAAATAACAGGGAATAACAATCAGTGGTCATTAACATCCCTTAATATCAATTGATTATATGATATTATATGATATTATGTTAATCAATTCACCTATAAAAAGACTCACCCTAACACAATGGATACAAAACCAGAATCTATCCTTCTGCTGCATGCAAGAAACACATCTCAACTTCAAAGGCAGACACAGGCTCAGAGTAAAGGGTTGGGAAAAGATTTTCCAATCCAATGACCCCAAGAAACAAGCTGGTGTTGCCATCCTAATAGCTAACAAAGTAGACTTCAAACTAAAATCAATTAAAAGAGACCAGGATGGACATTGCTTATTCATCTCAGGAAAAATTGATCAAGATGAGATTTCAATCCTGAATATTTATGTCTCTAATATAAGGGCACCTACATATGTAAATAAAAGTACTACTAAAGCTTAAACCCCACATTAAATGTCACACTCTAGCAGTGGGAGACTTCAATACCCCACTTTCACCTTTGGATAGGTCAACCAGACAGAGACTCAACAGAGAAATAAGGAGTTTAACAGAGGTTATGATGCAAATGGACTTAATAGATATTTACAGAAGCTTCCACTCAAACACAAAGGAATATACATATTTCTCTGCACCACATGGAACTTTCTCTAAAGTTGGCCACAGAATTGGTCATAAAGCAAATATCAATAAATAAAAAAATGGAAATAATCCCTATTATCATATCAGACCACCATGGCCTAAAGTTAAAGTTTAACAACATCAAAAATCACAGAAAGCCTATCAAGTCATGGTAACTAAACATCATTCAACTGAACCCCTTATGGGTCTAGGAAGAAATTAAGAAAGAAATGAAAGACTTCCTAAAATTTAATGAAAATGAATCCACAACATACCCAAACTTATGGGACACAATGAAAGCAGTCTTAAGAGGAAAGTTCATAACACTAGATGCCTATATGAAAAACCTAGAGAAATCCCACACTAGAGAACTAACAACACAGTTGAAAACCTTAAAACAATTAGAAACAAACTCACCTAGAAGGAGTACACAGCAGGAAATAATCAAACAGAGCTGAAATAATACAATTGAAACAAAAAGAACAATACAAAGAATCAATGAATCAAAGAGTTGATTCTTTGAGAAAGTCAACAACATAGATAAACCCTTATCCAAACTAACCAAAAAGCAGACAGAGAGTATCCAAATCAACAAAATCAGAAATGAAATTGCATCACAAAAGCATTAGCTCAACTATGTTCATAGCAGCATTATTTGTAATAGCAAGAACCTGGAAACAACCTAGATGTCCCTCAACTGAAGAATAGATTAACAAACTGTGGTACATCTACACAATGAAGTACTACTCAGCAGTAAGAAAAAATGATATTCTAAAATTCACAGGCAAATGGGTGGATTTAGAGAATATCCTCCTGAGTGAGGTATCACAAACCCAGAAAGATAAGCAGGGTCACTCATTAGTGAACTTTAAACAAAAAGCAAAGCACACCCAAGCTGCAAACCACAACCATGAACAGCTTGGGACCTGAAGTATCTTGGACCAGCACCTTGGAGCCCATTCCCTCCAGAGGAACACCTGACCCAGTCTTGATACTGGGATGAGGAAATTGGACTTGCTTGGAGTGGATTCTGAACTAAGCCACCTTGGGACCTCCTGCCCTTTGTGGGGAGGAGATGAAGAGAAGGGGACAAGAGAGAGTGATCGGGAGGGATCGAGAGGGGAAATGGAGTTTGAATAAGGAGATACATGGATAAAAAATGACTTTATTCAAAAATAAAAAATAGTAAGTTAAGCTACAGAATCACAAAAAAGGAATTATTTCAAATCATGTCCAGTAATCAATCCTAAGAGGTATCTTGCATATCCTGCCAAACTTTGCTATTTATGAAGTTTATGCAGAATGCACTATACGTACTCATATACTTCTTACTTAGATATGATTACTTATATTTACTGGCCCACCTAACTTTTTTTATTCTCTTAGTATGTGAATTTTATCTATCTGATTTCAACATAATAAAACTTTATTTAATATAAATAAATCTCCATAATAAAATACTTATTAATAATCTTATAATTTCAAAACTGGTTAGCCCAGTGAGTTCTGAGCTGTATTTCATGACTGCAGCACAACAGTCATCAGGTAACAGACAAAAAGGCCTTCCACATCTGCATTTGTCAATATTAACACATTAATAACAAATTCTGAATTGTGTAAAATTGTTCTGTAGCAAAAAGTTCAAACAAAATACAAGTATCCCATGAATAATTATGTACTGTTGTGCCAACCTAACATCTGTCAATTTTCAAAGTTGCTCACACTTTTTAAAAAATCATACACAAGGCTGATGAGATGGCTCAGTGGGATTGCAGTACAAGCCCAGTAACCAATTCTAAGTTGTCCTCTGGATGTCACATTCAAATCATGGCCCCCACATGCTTGTTCTCATGAGCTCTCTCTCCCCCCCTCTCTTCTTCTCCACTCTCTCTCTCCCCTCTCTCAACTAAAAAAAGAAAAGAAAAACTCTAATCATATACAAACATACCTATCTAAATGACCTCCATCACCACACTAGTCTATTTACCTGTATCTTATCTACCACAGCCTTCAATAGTTAAGCCTCATTTACTATCAAATCAATGAACATTATGCAGTTTGTTTAAGGAACTGAGTTATTACGCATGAATCTTAACCGCTTCTCCATTTCTTTTCTTTCATGCATTCATTTTCTTTAGCCAGTTTCTAATAAAAGTTGAGCCACAAGTATGAAGAAGAAATAATTACATAATTCTTCAGAAATGCACTAACACAAAGAGCATCACATACTTTATTTCAGTGGGAAAAGGAGAAAGAAATAATTATCAACCTACTTCAAGAAAGACAGGTCAAAACAACATTGTCATCTTTTGATTATAATATATATGATATATAATATAAGTCACTTCCACCATACCTGCTGAATAGAACAAATGTAAGGGTTAAAGGGACACAAAAAGAAATATTCTAAAATGCTCACATTCAGGCACAACTGAATAATTTAGATAATTATAGTGCATTATTAGAGAAGCTGAGAACTGACATGCTCAGAGACTTGTACCTTAGCAAGTTCAGCACAGCTCTAAATGGCTGTGCCACAAATGTAGAAAACAAAAAGCTGATTCTAATTAGTTTTTTTTTCTTTAAAAAAAAAGTATTTGTAAGAAAATGCTATTGGTTATAAGAGACCAGATACATTTAGGATAATTTCTGTGATGACATTTTTATTTGTGCTCTAACAAATAAAGCTTATTTGAAGATCAGAGGGCAGAGCCAGACATTAATTAGCCATAGAGGCCAGGCAGTGGTGGCACACACCTTTAATTCCAGCACTTGGGATCTCTTATGCCTTTGATCCCAGTATTTGGGAGGCACATGCTAGTGTTGCTATTCCAACACTAGAAAGGTTGACATAGAAAGTCAAGGTTGACATATTGCTGGGCAGAGAGAGGAATATAAGGTGGGAGACAGGAGCTTAGACTTTTGGCTAGAGGATTTAGTACAGGTAAGAAATCTCTAGTAGCTAGGTCCTTTATCTCTCATCTTTCAGCATTTACCCCAAGTTTTTATTAAGACCAGTTAGAATTCATACTACAAATTTCATTTTTAAATTTTATTTTATCTAAATACTGATACTTTAATTGCAATTACTGAGAATTCTAGAAATACCCAGAGTATGAACTCTGAAGTCAATTTCAATTTTCTAAATCCAGATTTGTCACTTAGTATTTGTAAAGTCTTAAAATTACTTGAATGTTTGATACCTCGATTTCTCACCTATGAAGGGGAAAAAAAAGAACAAGACAAATGCTGTCTTGGGGTAGAGGGATAAGATGCACATAATCCTTTGCATTTAGAACTAGAACAGTTGACACATGCCATCATTCAACATTAACAATTTATGTCACAAGTTGGTAGCTCTGTAGATAACTGAGTGACAACAGTAATAAAACACCAAAATAAAAAGTGTTAATAGCCCACAAAGAAAGCCCTATTTCTTTGTCTCCTAAAAGCTGCTTGACATTCCATAGACATGAACATGTTTGTCATCCCCTAGTTATAAAGGGTCAGACAAGCAAAGGTGAGCCCAGCATATGACTACCCCTTTTCTAAATAAGTATCTGAAATAACAATTAGAAACACAAAAAGCTTTCACATTCTGAAAAGGAGTCAATACTCTGCAATGCTGAAGTTGTGAGCTATTAGTTCAAAGGACAAAGCCAACTGCTGATTTTAACACAGCCAGACATTTTTCTAATAGTGCCCTGCAAGTCAAAACACAGCTTTATGAATGTCTTTTATTTTTATATGCACATGTGCTTCAGTTCAAGAACATACATCACATAATTTAAGTGATGTTCAAGGAAGAGAAATACTTACCCAGCTTGTACTACTTCCTTGAGTTTTGGTAAAAAGTAAAGATGAACCCTGCAACACTGCCCAAGAAGACAGCCAGTTCTTTCTGCAATTACACAGGTGAAAAGCAACACTATGAATCAAACATTAGAAACCCAGACCTATTTAGCACTCAAAACACTGTTTTCCACAATTTAGTGATTAGGACCTGAACTATTTATACTAGACATATGACTCTAATGGAATCCATAGTCATTTAGTGCCTCAATCTGATATATACCACCCCCCCACAAAACAAATGAGGTTAGTCAGAAATGTAAATAATCAAAATAATTGTAACACAAATACCTGTTTCTACACAGAACTAATCTAGCACAAGGAGATTAACTTATTTTAAGTCAAACAGATGGAACATACTTGAATGGCAGAAAGGTTGCCAAAGACCATGGGAAAACACAAATAGTTCTATAACAATGCTTAATAGTAGCAAAATTAGTGTTAATGAAGTGGCAACAAAAATAATTTTGTGGTTGAGGCTCACCACAACATGAGGAACTATATTAAACAGTTACAGCATTAGGAAGGTTGAGGACCACTGGTGTAAAAGAAAAGGCTCTTTTTTCTCTTTCCAATCTGCATTCCAAAGACAACCAGTATAAGCTGTTTTATGTATATGAGTCTTCTTCGTTAAGTGCTATGTACTATTATTATGTATGCTTGTGCATGTAGTCAAGGAATCTCTGGAATTGGTTCTCTGCTTCCATCTTTCTGCACGTGCTAGGGGTTCAATGAAGTTGCCAGGCTTTGGCAGCAAGCACCTTCACCTGCCAGATCACCTAGCTAGCCCTGTATATAAGTCTTTTAAACACACTGGAAGCAGAAGAGATGGCTCTGTGGCTAAAAGCATCTTTGGCTCTTTCAAAGGACCTAGGTTTAATTCCCAGCAGCTACATGCAGACCAAGTGTTCCTATATATAAAATAAAATAAAAACTTTAAAAGAAAACTATCCACGGATTCACTGTCCTATCTTCAGATATACAGGTAAAGTTCACAATAAAGTGTAATATTACTAATGTTCCTACTAATAACTTTAAAGGTGACTGATATTATACTCTGGTTAGAATTATCTCAACTTCCCTGCTTTATTATCTTAAATTTCCCATTAAAGATGTTTGCTTACATGTTTTACCTATTGAAATGAGCCTTACGTTATTTGAGAATTTATTTTTGCATCTATTTCAAGACTAGAAAATTTATTTTCAAATAGCAAACACAGACCAGTATTTGCAAATAAAAAGATAAAATTATAAGAGAATTCAGTTGCTTGAAGGGGGTGCTTAAAAAGAATGTTAACTCCAAATGCTATACAGACTTAGTATGGCTTTCCTCCCAGTTACACACAGCCAGTTCTGTAGGAACTCTGCAAGGAATCGTATTTACCTACTTTTTCAGAATGCAAAATTCAATACCTTTCGATGAGATCTACTTTGTGGATATATATCAAATATTTAATAAATCCTGGGATATCAGAGAGATCACACAGTCATATCCTAGGCAGACAGCTCAGGAAATCCTTGATCTCTGAATACAAGGATAAACAGCTGAGTCAATCACACACACTTTTAATCCCAGCACAGGGAAAGGCGGGAGTGGTGATCAACATCTTTTATCCCATAACTCCAGAGACAGAACTTTGGTTTCTGTGAGTTCAAGGCTACATGCCTTTAATCCTAGCCTAGATGGGATAGGGTATATAAGGACTTGTAGAAACCAGGCAGAGGCAGAGGCTACTGACAGAAGCGACAGGCAGAAGTGATCAGAATTGAGGCTGAGGAAGTTGTAAGCTGGGTGAGAATTGACTGTGGTGCTTCCTCTCTCTGATATTTCAGCCTTCCCCTGGTATTTGGCTCTGAGTCTCATTTATACAACCCAAATTCTTACTACTACACTACTTTATTACTTTTTATTCATACTTGAGATTCAAGATGGAGAGTGAATTTAAAATCACTACTAAGGTTTCACTTTTGCATTTATTTCCTGTAGTTTACACAAAACTTCTCCCCTCCAATAAAATATAATAAAGTCCAGGTCTTATGTGACCCAGAGCTGGACAGCCTTGAACTTCTTTCTGATCCTATCTCCATCTGCGTGCTGGGGATCAATCCTAGGGCTTTGTGTATGTGGAATAAGCACTACAGTACTAGCTATATCCCTAGCCTATCAATGCTTATTGCTCATGAGCCAATGAACCATGAACTGATTAACAAAGCTGATATTTTATGCAGACATGTATGCATGTGCATATGGAGTATAACATGTACGTGTGTGTAAGTGCATGAATCTGTGCACACCACAGACTAGAAGAGAGTGTCATCACTCTATCACAATATCTATCACATTCTATTCCTCTGGGAAAGGTCTCTCCCTAAACCTGAAGCTCTTGTATGGGGTTGGACTGGCAGCCAGAAAATCCTAGTGATCCTCCTGTCTCTGCCCACATTGCATGGTAGTTATAGGTATGTGGAGAGACCATGTTTGGCTTGTTACAGGGATGTTGGGATTCAAAATCAGGTCCTCATAGTTGTGCACAGAAGCACTCATACCCACTGAGCCATCTCTCCAGCTCCTTGCTTTGCCATTTTACAGTAACCATGTTTGTAAAGCTTCAAATGCTTTTCCCTTTACTAGGATTCTATTCCCACTTTCTTTTTTTACACCCCTGCTCATAGCCTTAAATCACTAGGCTATTTTTAAACACAGTCCTCTGTTTCAATGAGCACCCACTGTTTTAGTAAGTATAAACAGTCTATATGCATGTCAGACATAGTGCAGATTCTAGCACTGTTTATTAAAATGTACTTTTGATTTCATTTTGTGTGGAACTATTCTATGCTGTTTTGGGGTAACTTTCATTTATTTGTGAACCTGCTTCATATTTGGGTTCCTACTTCTTTGCATCTCATTTACTGACCTCCACCTCTCTACTATGAAAGATGTTTTTCTTCCTTTTCAACTTTAGCTGTACAAGGGAGAATTGTTTTCCATTCTTAGAAAAATAATAATAAATAAATAAAATAAAATGTTGTCTGTGCCCAATCATGGCAGCATACATCTTTAATCCCAGCACTTGGGACCGGTATATCTCTGAATTCAAGGCCAGCTAGAAACCAGAGCATAACACTGAGTGACTTCTTCCATCACTCTTTGCCCTACTGTCTTGAGACAGGATGTCTCATTGAACTCCTGTTGGCCATGCAGGCTGGCTGACCAGTGAGACCTTGGGATCTGCCTATTTCCTTTCCCTATAATGCTGGGGGAGTCAGGCATATGCACTCCACCTCACTTTTTTTGTTTTATTTTTCAAGACAGGGTTTCTCTGTTAGGTCTGGCTGTCCTGGAACTCTCTCTGTAGACCAAGCCTGTTTCTGTCTCCTGAGTGCTGGAATTAAAGGCTTGTGCAGTGGCGGGTATTTGAACTTGAGCCTCCATATCTGCAAAGAAAGCATTTCTACCCACCAAGTCATTTATATACTTTCAAAATTATCTATGCAAAGCACTCAATGTGATACTGTAAGCAAAAACTGTAAGCACCCTAAAGTATCTGCCAACAGCAGGCCTGTTAACATAGTCATGCAAATAAATGATTAACTATACTGCAGCAGTGCATGCTGTGTTGGTTCTGAGCAATGAAGCAGAACCATCTCCAAGATAAATGCAAAGCAGAGCATGTTTAATAATGTCATCTGTGTACATACACATCTACATGTGAATCCTCTCTGAAAGAAAGCACTACCACTCAGGAGACCTGAGAGGAAAACACAGCTGCTGAAGGTTTTTCCTACAATACTCAGTTACCTTTGCTTTTTATTATGTATTACCACTAACTGCTCGCTGAAAGAAAAAATATCAAAAGAAAGAAAATATTTCCTTAGGATCCTCTTGTTTCTAAACATTATTTTTTTAAAAATGTTAACAAGAAAAGATTTTACGGAAAACTAGAAAAATACATGATTGAAAATTATTATAAACAAGTTTACCAGTTTTGCTAAAATATAAGTTTTTATTTATTTCAACCAGATAAACATGTAAGAATATTAAAGATTTCATACTTACCGAACCTTTTTCCCATTTTCAGTAATTTTTGTTACATTTAACAATCCATATTTCTCCTGACCCTATGAAACAAAGTGATACTTTTAATATACATTCATACAGACAATAATGTTGAAATTGTAATAGTCAATGGAATCCAAATGGTCTGGTAATCTAAAAACTTAAAAGATCAGTTAGTATATAGCATACCTAATATATTAAAGCACTTTAAACATTTTCACATTTTTCTAATGTTATTGTCAGCAGTTTATAACTAAGAACTTTTTTTTTTTTTTTTTTTTTTTGACAAAGGGCTCCTGTAGCCCAAGCCCAAGCCGGCCCTGGAACTTGCTGATAAAGCCAAGCCTAGCCTTGAATCCTTGGCCTCTTTCCTCTACTAGTCACAGGTAGTAGGGGGTAAGACATGCTCAAAAACATCTGGCAAAACACCTTCTTCTCCTAAGTCATAGCAGCCATCAGACACTTTGCTAGCAATTAGGAGTTTCATCAATATACCCCCCCCCCAAAAAAACACGTTTGTATCTTCCTGTTCAAAGAATGTGATGTGTAGTACAAAAATAAACATACGAAAAATAAGGTACTAATATTGTTAGAACGTAATGACTAGACAGAATAAATAGACTGATAAATTAATCAAAAATACCTAGTATACTACACAGACTTTAATGTAATATAAAGAAATACTAGTATGTGCTTCATCAAACTTATTACCATGTGGTCTAGGCCCTTGAAAATACTAGATTTATTTGTCAACATATGCTTAAAAAAAAAAAAAAAAGAGAGACACAAGCTTTATCATTAACCATTGCTAGTTGATGTTATCTTAAAAGTCTTGCAGATAAAAATAAAGTAATATTTTCTTACTATATTAGTTTCCTATATAAATGAATTAAAATGATTAATCAAAATGAATTGGTAGCTACTGTAATCATTAACACTCCAAATAATGTACATGAGACAACAAGCAATTATAACTCAGCTGAAACACATATACAAAGAAAATAAATTCAGAATTTATTTTTAAAAAATATTTGTTTTATTTTTAATTATGCATATACATATGTGTCTGTGGGTATGTGCACACAAGTGCAAATGCATGCAGAGGCCAGCAGTGGGTGTCAGATCCCTTGGCACAGGAATCATAGGCAGTGTGAGCTGCCTGATATGGGTACTGGGAACCAAACTCAGGTCCTCTGCAAGAGCAGCAAGCAATTCTAGCCACTGAGCCATCTCTTCAGCTCCACAACTTATTTCTATTTGACTGATTCCTCACACAAATTCTCTCTACATAGGTAAATGAGAAAATATAAATTTTTTATGGTAAAAAAAATAAATATATTCTCAATGTTTAAAAGATAATGTTTGAAATTTCACTTGCATCTCTGGCTGAAAATTTATTAATTCCTATTTTTGGCATATTGAAAACTAGGAAATAATGTAGTCATAAGTTTACTGAAATCATTTTACAAAGCATAGCTCAAATCTCAGATATGCAAATTTGATAAGAACCCTCTTGCCTTTCAACAAAAAAGTCAATGGCACAATTTTATGTAAAAGATATTACATAAATGTAATTTTAAATATGCGTGAGATATTACATAAGACCCTTCTGAATTTATTGTCCTTTCATCAGATACAGGGAGAAATTTTCTAAAGAATGAGAGTAACATTAATCTTTCTGAATGAGTCACTTAATGTAAATTGACAGGAGTGAAATTCTGGGATATATTTTAAAGCCACAGCTGGAATATAGCACAAAAGCCGCAGCAGGGTAAAGATACAGGAATCAAAACAAAGAGGGGAAATGACTGGATAGCAGTAGTGATAGTGTACCTGCAGGAATGAGAAAGAGCAAAAAATCAGGGATTCTTACCAGAGTCAATGAATAAAACTGATTAGAAACAAAACAAACAAACAAAAGGCTGTGCTTGATTAGGCCCTGTCCAGAAGGAGTCAGAGCTTTCACTAAATTCCCACAGGCAGTAAGACAGAAATACCAATGCTCTAAGTATTAAGCACTTTCATTTGAATTTAAAAAAAAAAAAAAAAACTTGCTACATCCAAATGTATAGAAAGTACCCCAAACCAATCATCACACAGTATGTTCTGTGCTATGGGAAATGGACACCTATCTCAACCCAGACAAGAAACTGAATTCACCCTGTAAGAGAAAGAACAGAATCAGAGCAGCTTCCTAGAGGAGCTGACTCTTGAACTAAAGAGTAGAGGCAACAAGACTGAAAGCAGGAGATAAGAATAAAAGGCAAAGAGCATGTCCCAGGGTCCTCCAATCATGTGGCAAGGTAGACAAGTGGCAAGAATAGAGGCACTAAGAGTCAGAAGCACAGCTGGGAATCAGCTATCCCCATCTGCTGGTCCTGTAAAAAATGCCAAAGGTCTGAGCTCGACTAAGGATAGTGAGGAGGAGGCATGGGACACAAGAGGACAGAGTACTGGGAAAGGGCCATGTTTAAACAGCTAGGTAGACAACAGAATCTGTTTCAATGTCACATTTTTAGAAAACCTTCTAAAACTGGACCTTCATTTTCACTAAAAATCTTAACTCTAGGGAGCTTTAAAGTTAGCTTTAAAGTTACTTAGAAGGAGGGTAAGCAGAGGAGGGGCCTTGAGAGCAGACACCAGCAAGAGAGGCCAAAGGGGTAACAGTCTCGGTGAGAGGCTAGAGAGCAGAAAAGGAGCACATGGAAGGAAAGCACGTCCGTCCGGTTTATGTGGAAAAACAGTGGTTCTGGCAGAATGAACACAGCTGAAGGCACACTGGTAAGGCAGTTCCTCTGGTGGCCATCAGAGGGCACCCCGAATCCAGGACAGTTTAGTGGTTATCAAATGGACAGGGAGAAAATTGGCAAACAGTGCTTTGGAAATGTACGTACATTTACAAACTCTTGTTTCTACAATTACTTAGAAATTTTTTATTAAAATATAGTCTATGAGGAAGTTTCTGTGAATTGTATTACCTATATATAAAAACAGGTTTAAAGAGAATGTTCTGCTTTTACATCCCATCTTATTTAGTGCTAATTAAAAATAAAAAGGAAGTATATACAATATGATGGGAACCACAAAATATAAGAAAAAGAGCAACAATTAAAAACCATGCATTTATTTACACATATACATGTGGAAATGGGAAAATAAAAGTCATGAATGATTGGAAAAAAGTGAGGCATGTCTGGAAACACAGGCCTGTACAGAATCTTAAGTCTGACAAGTAAATACAAGTCTAACATAATGTCATCAAATAGTAATGATGAAAGTTTGTCTTTTTAAAGCACTAAAGTTGCATTTGTTAATTCAGCAAGTATTTGCTGAGCAGCGACTGAGTGGCTGTGCAATAGGAATGGGTATTCCTGGCTCTTCCAATAGTGCTCCTCAGTGGGGAAGACACTCAGCAATGTAGCTGATCACAGAGGCTGCCAGGCAGAGGTGTGGGGGAGTCTCAATGGCAGAGAAAATTGAGAGACTAACCAGAGTGTCATGTAGTATGGGGGAAGACACAGGAAACATGAACTAGGGACACAGACAGGAGCCCAAGCGTGTAGTCTTGCTGTCCTGTCCTTAAAAATGTCACCATGTCACCCAATAAAGGACAGTGATGCAGGCAACAGCAGATCAGTGTGACAGGAAGAGCAAGAATGTGAACACCAGGTCAAGAACCACACTGTCAGAAGAGGTTCATAGGTTTCCAGTCTCAAGACTTAGCATCTCCAGTATTCCCTGGTCACCGAAAAGACCTTCCATAAGCACAGATGCCCAAGGGCAGCCACGCTGCTGGGAAGGAAGGACATAGCTCTTACCTTTAGACTGCCGTCCTGGAAAAAAAAGTGAAGTGTAATTGTAATATTCTCTAGAAAATTTCTGTTGATGTTGGTTTTTCAAAACCATGTTTCTCTGTGTAGCCCTGGCTGCTTTGGAACTCACTCAGTAGACCAGGCTAGCCTCAAACTCACAGAGATCTGCCTGCCCCTGCCTCCCAAGTGCTGGAATTAAAGGCATGTGCCACCACTGCCAGGATTGAAAATTTTTATTTTTAAAAACCAAGTATAAATTTGCCACTTAGAAATATGGCATATAAATTAATACCATATTTTGCACAAAAGGGATTTTAAAATAAATTAAAATTTGATTCTTAAAACTGCTGATTTTATTTTTTTCTAAAAGGCCAATAAAATTTAATAGAGGTACAAGAAATACTTCAATGCTTTATTTTTAAAAAATTAATTTACTGAAAGTGATTGAAAAGGCTATTTATTTGGTATGATTCTAATATACTAACTGGATCTTGATGCTTTGATGAGGTAGGAGAAGACTCATTTTCAGGTAAGCAGAGTTTTGTAGTAGTTGGAGAATCCTACAAGAAATAAGTAATGAAAACCGTTACTCTATTTTAAACATGTCTGTCGTTCCCCTGTGATCACAGGGAAAGAGCTTAGCAAGGCAAACAAAGGAAACCAATCCCTTGTTATTCTATTTCAGCTCTAAAAGTAGGACAGCACTGAGGTGAAAATTACAGATTTTATCAAAAGTTTACGAACTATGGTATGTTTCATAGCAACTATGTTTACTAAAATAGTGTATCATTTTTAATTAACCCTACTTAAACTTACTTATACACTAGTCATCATATAACATGCTATTAGTATGACAGACGTGATTATTGAGGGCTATGCTAGAAACATCCACAAGAATGACATATAATTGACACAATAGAAATTTTAGTCTAAAGTAATAAGAAAATAAATTTAATTGTTATATGGTCACATTTAAGTTTACAAGAATATCCTAAGAGCAAATGATAAAGGATTCTTTAAACAGCCTGTTTAAAGCAAAACTAAACAACAATAATTCTTATGAAGAATAAGAATGAAAAGTTTTTTTGTTTTGTTTTGGTTTTTGGTACCAACATCTACTTCTATTTAAATTTTCTCTATTCTCCTAGATGCTTTGAATAAATTTACCTCTTACTAATTTTCAATCCAACCAAACAATGCCTTTGAACATTCATCTCCACATTTGCTCACCCAATGTCTATACTTATGAAACTAAGAACTTAGGATTCTGAGAACAAACCTAGTAATGTAAGTAACAGTGCAAAACTCTGGTCCCAACACTCAATCACTTGGAAAAACATCTTCAGTTGGTACAATTTATGACACAGAAACTATTCAGCTATCAAGACTTCAGGGAAGCCTTTGAAAGGACAATCTTACAGCCAAACAACCAAAGCTAACACCACTGACTGACCTAATATTAAAATCCTATCCCAAGCTTATCCAAAACGTAGTTCAACCTCATTTGAGTAATTTTTCTAACTTTAGTCATATGACTTCTGTGTGTATTAAAATCAGCCTGAAAAGGATTTAGTAATCCACAAACTATAAAGCAATTGAACAAAAGCAATATAGATCCTACATACATAAAATTTATAAATAAGAGTAATGAATACATAATTCTAACTACAGTAAAAAAAGCAAGTGTACATTTATGTATTTTTTAAGTATATATCTATATGTACATCTTTCACATCCATGAAGTTTTAGTAAGAACCATACGTAAGCAGAAACAAGGAAATCCACTTGGATGTAAAAAACACAGACATACAACTACCTTCCTCAAGGTTGTCTGCCAATTAAACTAGGATCCATGTCACTGTAACAACACTTGCCACACGATACTGGATTTTATTCAATTTAACTTACATATGTATAAGCTTGTACTAGTGCAGTACCTTTTTCATAACCTCAAAGACTGGCCTATTTTAAGAAGGCATATTTAGGGTGATAAAAAGAAATGGAAATATTTACTTGATGAAGCAATTAGCTGTGAATCTTTTTCAAAGGGCAAACTGGAAGAGAGAGATTTCTACTAAAAATAAGTAAACGTCTGTTCTCAGGATAGTCACACTGCTGTTGCCTGGGGCAATTAGATCAAAAAGAACATGAAGTAATACTTGATGAAGGTGATTTCAAGGATCAAGTTAAAGCTGAATCTCCCAGAAATGTGTATGCTTGTATGCACACGCAGCCTTGAATATGACAGAATATTTTAAAAGAAGAAGAAGAACAACAACAACAACTCTAGTATTCCTCACCAAAATATTCGAAGGTAGTTCAATAATGGCTTTTTCCAAAAAGTTTTTATATACCTAGAAATTTAATTCAATTCCTAAAGTTGATTTTCTATTAATTAAGCACCTCTAAAAAATTTTACTTGCCTAGGCTAATCTCAATACTAAGAGATTCTCAAATACACCTTCACTTCCAAAATGTCTCTCTTCTAGAGATCTCAATTTTGCTATAAAATATTCTTGAAAATAAAAACCAGAAATTAGGCTTTTTTTATTATTGTTTTGTAAGTCCATATTATAAATATAGAAAGTGTGTATACCACTTTAAAAATCTACCTTGTTTTATATACAAAGACTAATTCACACTTAATTGCACTAACAAAGCATCTTATTTTGAACTGAATGAAATCAATTGTTTATAAAAGTATTTAAGACTAAAAGTAACCAGATATGGGGAAAAGGGGGAGAAGTAGCAACAAAGTTCATTTTAGCCAGGCTTAGTGGTGTACACCTATAATCCTAGCACTCTGGAGGCCCAAGCAAAAGGCTTACTGTGGTAGCTTGAATGAGACCTGCCCTCATGGGCTCATATATTTGAATGTTTGGTTCCCTGTTGGTGGAAATGTTTGGGAAGGATTAGGAGGTGTGGTCTCACTGGAGGAGGTGTGTTACTGCTGGTAGATCAGTTTTAAGTTCTCAACTATTGCTCCAGCACCATTCCTGCCTGCTTACTGCCATGCTCCCTGCATGATGGTCATGGACTATAGCTCTCTTAATCGTGAGCCCCTAAATTAAATGCTTCCTTTTGTAAGGTTGCCTCCATCATGGTGTCTCTTCACAGCAATAGAAAAGTTACTATGGTAGTCACCAAGTCAGCCTATGCTACAGAGAAAGATCCTGTTTCAAAAGAAAAAAAAGAGCAAAAACTTAGGAAACCTGTTACTTGTGCTTCAAGAGAAAAGTGATGATAGCCTTACAGAAAAAAAGAAAAAAGAGTTTACAATAACAAGGATCTTTTAAAGGTAACATGTTTAATTTTAGAATGTTATCATCCCCATAACCTTCTAATGGGTATGACTGATGTCCTACAAATGCACAGTAAATGTCTACCATGCCCTAAAAGGAAACCATACTGTAATAGTGCAACTGAAGAAGTCTAAAAAGCACCCTTTCTGAAACCTACATCAAAATTCATCCGCTACTAGAAACAAAGAACACTTCTCAAATTGATAAAAGCAATATTGTATGAGAAAATAAAGGGAATAGAATCCCAGCCTTTCCTGAGACGGAGAAAATAAAATCTTTAAAACTATATGAACCTTCCTGGAGATCAAAGATAGCAAAAGTGGCTTTAAAATAGTATAAGAGTATGTGTATACATATAATGTAATGTGTGAATATATATGTAGTGTAGTAAGAGCATATATATATGTATATACACACACTCATACACACACATATACACTGGCTCGAATGTGTCAGGTACATATATCAGACATTAGTAGAACCCTAAAAAGTTGGTTCACTGTACAAAATTTGAGAAAACTATAAGCCAAAAGCTACTGCATAGTAAGTTGATGCTAAATACAAATGCACACCACTTAGTTAAGAAGAAAATATTTTCAGTGCACATAGACAAAAATATGCATGATTGTTGAGTACGTGCTCTATGGGGGATATCTGTATCACTCCCCAAGGCTCAAGAAGCACCAAAGAAGAGAGGACACAAAGATCCGGGAGTCAGAGGATGAAGTAAACTCAGCAATAGCAAATGCCTGCATAAGGCCTGCACAAGACATTCTAACACACATCAGGAGGGAGTTGTGAGGTCTCAACCCTCCCTGAAAGAATATGGGCAGTTAATGGCTGAGGAGGGGGAGGTATCATAGTCCTTAGTGATGTAGCCACTGAAAGTTCCCCTTGCCTAAGTAAGTATCACTCAAGCTTATTCAGGAAACCTTAATTAAATGTAGCAGGCTATAAAAGCAAACAAATGAAAGTAGGGAGATTTGTTAAGAAAAGGTTCAGTGAGAACAGCACAAGAAAGGATGAGGGGGAAATATAATTAAAATACACTATATTATGTATATATGAAATAGTGCAAAAATAAAACATCAACTTGTACTCAAAGGAAGTCAATATTTTGCCAAGAAGTGTATTTAACAATAGCAAAATATTACATAAGTATTAGTACAAATGACTAGAACTTACTGTAAACAATATAATTCCCAAAACACTTGCCAAAATTCTGAATACATTTTCTCCAAGTTCTTACCTTGTCATTGGTGTCCAACACTATAGTGCTATGTCTCCACTTTGTTAACACTATTGGTTCTTGCAGCCGTCTGTCCAAGCTCCTACTTTTAATTATTTCTCTTTGTTGCTGGGATGAAGCGTTATACTAAAGAAAACAAAATACACTTCATAGTAAAAGATACAAACATGATATCTACAGTGGCTCCTAAGACACATGATCACTAAGCAAAGTTCAAGTGAACAAGACTAAAAAATGGTCTAGTCTCAGTTTTCTTACTGAGCAGCTTTGTGGCATGACTGAGATCCTAGATTTTACAGCTGGCTATACCCAGTTATTATTATCTTTTGTAAAATATTTACTGCCCACAAACCATTCTTCAGTTGTAGAAAAGACTTGTCACCTCACAGAGTTGCTCTAAGAATAAATGAAGCAGAAATATCTGGTTCTTCTTAAACACTATCATAACTAAGGTTTAAAGAAGAATTTTTAAACAACAGTTTTTAGATTTAATGGTTTGGGGTTTTGTCTTTGTTTCACTTAAGGCTAAACATACTACTGTTTTTCTAAAGTAATGTGAGTTCTGAACACTACCTATGAACATACCAATTGTGTAAAATGAAAGGCAATCAATGCCAAAAGAAAACTTCATGTGAAATTAATGTGTTATTAATGTGCAGTAGTAAACCATGGAGGAATTTAGAGTGTTAAGTAGATCATTCAGAAAGCTGGAGAACAATAAAGCTTTGAGAGTTGTGTTACCTTATATAGGCAACTTAAATGCTTTAAGTTGTAATGAAATAACAATAGCAATCAACTTCTAAACAGGCACATTCTTTTCCTGAAACTAAAAGAACCTTGTATTATTCCCCTCAGCTCTAAAAATAGTCCAGCAAACCTTAGCCTTTAATGACTTTGACTATACTTTCAGCAATTATATTTGGAATATGTTTCCTCTGCACAGTATGTTATTTTTTACTCCAAAGTGAATGCATACAAGCCATTTAACAAAGCTGTTATTTTAGTCACACTGAAATTGGGCAAAGAAGTAAACACATACGGATGTTTGTTTTCAATTCAACATTTTCTGACAAACAGTTATCTTCAGATTATCATTTCTAGACTAAACAATGATGATGCTGAAAGATCACCAAAATCCTGTGCCAGACACTTCAAATACAAAGAGGCCCAACTGTTACACAGGGCTTCTCTGAAATACAATCATCACTAGCAACCACTGTATGATTGTGTCTAAACTTGTATGTGAAATTTCATGGGATTTTGCCTAGTTTTTCAGCTTGGAATTACTACAGTTTAGGAAAGCCTTTCTATGTGAAAACAAAAATAATGTAAAATTAATATGGGTAATAATCATAATTTCAAATGTGCTCACAATTTACTAGGCACAGAACAAAGTCATAGGAGCAAACAAAGCACAATGAAATATTAGGTGATGATAAGAAAGAAAATAATAACAAATAAAGAAAAACAAGAGGCCCCACAACTTAAACACTCTTAGTTTAAAAAGATGGTCAAACTTTTACATGTATATAATTCTAAAACCTGAAATGAAATCTTATTTGTGACTTATTTTACATAGATACATAAAAATAAACTATAATAAAAACCTAATGGGCTGGAGAGATGATTAAGAGCATTAGCTGCTCTTCCAGAGGACTTAAATTGAATTCCCAGCACCCACATGGCTGCTCACAACTATCTGTAACTCCAGTTTCTGGGAATCTGACTCCCTCACAGACGCACGTATAAAAGACTAATACACATAAAGATCAAATAAATTAAAAAAAAAAAAACTAGCACTGAGTTTTACCATTTTAACATATTTGCTTCTAGTTTTCTGAAGAAACACACATTTGATGCCTTCTGAATATAACTTCCAGATACCATGTCTCTCCTTCCCTCCTTAGCTATACTATGATGAACTTAGTGTTCATCATCCACATGCATCTCATGTTTTGATAAAATCTTAGTTTTAACACTTTATTCAACATAATTATCATTCTTTAAATTGAAATTTTTTTAACTTTACATGCTAATATTTTAAAAATTTATCCCAAGGAGCTGGAGAGATGGCTCAGAGGTTAAGGGTGCCTACAGAGGGCCCAGGTTCAGTTTGCAGTACTCATATGGAGGAGCTTGCATGCCTGTAATTACAGGGATCCAGCACCCTCTTCTGGCCTCCACAGGCAATGCTCCCTCACACCTTGATGCTCATTCACACATACTTCATTTTTCTTAAAATTCATCTTGAATGTTTTAACCTATGCTATAACACATTACACACATGATATACTGGACAGCCTTGCTTTTATGCTGCCAAGAATATGTCTGGCATATTAATACTAATTTACAATACTGCAGCAAACTGTGACACTCTGCACTGCACCCTATATTCATCAATGTCAAATGGGGGCACATCAGTGACTGACTCATTTATACACACCTTCACTGACTATGATCTCAAATAACATCACTATCCTTTCTCCTAAAAAGAATGAAATACAAGGCCAATTCCATGTAAGAACCTGAGATAACTAGACATAGGTTAGCACTACTGGCACTAAGTAGAGTTCTTATTTCCAGGGATAGTAAGAGACCAGGTCAAGCTAAATCAAAAGATTTCCATCCTGAGAATAACCAAGATGAGGAAGTGAAAAATGTGCATCTCCGACAACGTTAGGGAATCACAGGGTTGCAAATGAACTCAGCAAAGATCAGTCTAGCTACTTTTTAATGAGTAAAACAAAGTAAAAAATGAATCTGTAAAGTAAGTTTAAAGCTACCCTAGTCTACATAGGGAGCTTCAGACAAGCCTAAGCTACGAAGTAAGACTGTCTCTAAACAGCCATCAGACATTTTTTTGTGCACAGTAAAGCTGACAATTAGCTGCTTACCTTTGGCAATTCCCATTCTGACCTAGAGCCGTCTGCACTGTAATAATACTGTCGACCTTGATCATCAACATGCTTGAGCCACTACAAAAACACAATAGGCTTTAGTTAACTGAAATAAAGGCTACTTTAAAAGGCTACTGTGAGAGTTCTTAAATATTATTCTAAGGAATTCCATCCTACTTGCAACAAACAAGTAAACAAATAAACTCAACAGGCTTATTACATTAACAAACTGCACTTAAGTTTGGTAAATATAATACTCAATATTACTATGGACTGATTTCTCTTTCCTCAAATGTCAGGTTACTTGACAACATAATAAGAAGCAAATGACACCTAAAGACATATGGAGACACACATCTGCTAGTATAGGGTACAACCCATCCTGAAAACAGGCTTGAAACATTTAAAAAAATTATTTTCAATATTTAGATATAAAATTTCACAACTTAAGCTTTATTTACAAAAATCAACATTTCCTTTAGCTAGTGTGTTACACTCAATGTATTTTCACACAGCACAGTACAGGATGTGAAGGGGAAAGGACTACTGCTGACTTAAATATATAATCTTTATTATTACACAAGAAAAAATCACTACTTCTCTGTATTCTGGGGCTAAATAACTGAAGCAAGGAAGAGGGCTAGTTGCCTGCCCCTACCCATAATCAGCAAACTGGTTAGCTACCATGTAAAATGACTTTACAGGTAATAAATAAGAATTTAATATTCATTCATAAACTAATTAATCACAAAATACTAGATTCATGGTTTTTGTTTTACACAAATTTGATCCTGTTGGAAAATGCAATGTATGCAGTGTGACAGTGTGTAGTAACAGTAGGTTTGAAAAAAATCATTGAAACTTTCCCTAAGAGATTTACAGAGAAATATTTTATTGGAGCCTGAGCAAATGACAGCAAGCCTGCCCTCCAAGATCCACCTGAACGGGTTATCAATCAGTGCTACAAAATCACCATTGCTGCAGCCCATTTAAACAGAGGGGATCATGGTGTAGCTCGGTGGAAGAGTGTGTATCATATGTGAAGCCTGTGTTCCATCCTCAACACAAGAGACAAATAAAACCATGAATCAGTAGTATTACTAAGTACTCCATTGTAAAACTACCATGAGGAATACTTCCCATGAGATTTTTTTAGAGAAAGAGCCTTGCTGATCAATCCAGACTAACCTCAAACTGAACCCCCCATCCCACCTCTGCCTCCCAAATGCTGGATTATAAATATGTACCTCTGAACTAGTTTATGAGGTTATTTTGTTGCTATTAAAACTCAGTACACAATTATCTCATGAGAGGATTCTGCCAAGATATACTAGATGAGAAAAAGAAGAAAAAGAAAAGTACCTTTTCCTTAGTATAGTCACTGGTATATAAGGTATGCCCACGTTCATCCAACTCTTCTGACCAACCCCTTGGAGGAGAACCACACTGACTATCTGACTGGCTGTAACAACTGCTGTGGTAGTTTTCTTCTGATGAAAAAGGCTACAAACAGTCAGAAACACAAGGATTTTTCTTCTTTCAATACAAATAAGCAGTAAGTGAGAATCTAAAAAGACTGAATTTACTTGACTAAAAATACTAAAATATTTTAAATAATAATATTTAAATATTTATTTTTTTAAAATAAATTGTTTTTAGTACCTTATGAGGAGAGAGGTAAAATTAATAATGGTTAGTTATTTGGTCATACAAATGCAATCCTGGGAAAAAAGCCCTGGTAGGAAATAAAAAGAGTTACAATTTAGACACAGAACAGCCTAAAATGCTTTTCTGTGTGAAAGGCTTGGTTCTCAACTCTTGGTGCCACTGAGAGGATGCTAACCATGCACATTAGACATATCCACCCCTGAGTAAAGGCTAAGTGAGCTATTAAAAGGTAGGATTGGCTTGAGCAAATGGAACAGGCAGTATGCATTTGAAGGCTGTGGCTTGTCTCTGCCTTGCTGTCTCCCACTCTTCCTATAATATTCTCCCCAACTGACCAGACTGAAAATATGAGCCCAAATAAGCTCTTCCTCCTTTGATTTATTTTTCTGCAGTGTGGGATCAAAGACATCTTCACCATTCACATCCTAATGAGATTACAGGAAAGTAAATCTTCTGAGCAACTATCAAGAAAAGACAAACTACTCTTTCCCTAGAAAATGACAGATGAGTTTTCAGCATCAACAATGGAAGCCAGAAAACATGAGAATAATGAATTAGCAAACCAAGCCAAACCAAAAAGAACCAGGTCAATAGTCAATTTGAAACTACAGAAGTTCTTTAAATAAAAGTAACTCTGCTAAACA
The DNA here is from genome assembly GCA_004025045.1 of Sigmodon hispidus. Lineage (NCBI taxonomy): Eukaryota > Metazoa > Chordata > Mammalia > Rodentia > Cricetidae > Sigmodon > Sigmodon hispidus. The sequence goes on from PVIH01005194.1 coordinate 66,996, forward strand.
TAAGCCAATAAAAAACTACACACACATACACAAGAGAGAACACGCAGACCCATGCATGCACGCGCGTACACACACACACATATATTTATACATATATACATGTATATATACATATATACATGTATATATACATATATATACACACACACACACACACACACACACACACACTTCCAGACCCCCATCACTAAGAAAAACTCACAAGGGAGTCTAAAAACATGTACTAAGATCAGAAGAAATTTGAGGGAAAAAATAAAATTGATAGTTGAATTGTAATATACAATAAAAAAGCAGCAAACAAAACAAGCTCTTGGAAAACGTATTTTTTGTGCAAAGCACTGTTACCAGGTAAGAACCACTATTCCAAGAAAACCACTAGGTAAGCATCTAAGGCAGTGGTTCTCAACCTGCGGGTTGTGACCCCTTTGGTGGTTGCATATTATATATCCTGCATATCAGATATTTACATTATGATTCATAACAGTACAAAATTAGTTATGAAGTCGAAACAAAAAATACTTTTATGGTTGGGAATCACCAGAACACAAGGAATTGTATTAAAGGGTTGCAGCATTAGGAAGGCTGAGAACCACTGTTCTAAGGTAAGACAGAGGCGTAATCACTTACTTCCTTTCAAATTTTGCAAAAATAACTGTAGTGAATTAAGTCTAAAAAGATATGCACCCACAAGAACAGGGAGAATGGAGCCTGCAGATCAAACAGCTTAACTAGCCATGCAGAAGAGAGAGAATCTAAACTGCAGGCAGGCTGGGGCAGAGCAGACCAATACACTCAGAAACCAAGGGCATGAGAACTGGGGGTAAAGGGTAGGTACTGAAGGTGCCAGAATCCCCTTCTTCATGCCTGTCCTCTAGGCATGCTCCCCAGCAGAACTATGAGTTAATCCCCAAGAGGATAATCAGTAATCAGTTGCAAAGCAAAACATAGTCATACATGCACATAGAAACCAAGGAAGCATCTGAGGACTGAATGCTGACACTGACACCCTGGAAGAGCCTGTGTTGTAGGCAGAAGAACTGAAAATTTCTATGGAGACCAGTCAGTCCACATGGAAACAGGAGACAAGCAATTGACCCAGATATCCAATTCAAGTGCAGTTCAAAACACCATGTAATTGTGAGAGAAAATCATTTCCAACCTATAATTCTATACTCGAGGCCTTGATTAATTAAATACAAAGACAGAACAAGATATTTTCAGACATGCAGAGTCTCATTTTTACTTCCATGTGTACCTTTTCTAGGGAGATATAAGATGTGGTCCAGAAACTTTGAAAACACCTATTCTTACACTACTGTACTGAGAGTATAAGTTGAGACCCTGATACACATCACTTTCATTTACATAGTTAGAAAGCTAAGAAATGCATATATTTCCTGTGTAAATCTCATTTATTTTCTATTATTCTCTAATTTAACCCTTTCTTAATAATTATAAATATTTCACTACTGATGTACAAGATGGTTTATTTTCCAATCTTTCTAGAACTGTAATCCAGACACAAGTTTCCTGGCTTTCTCAGTATAGATGATCATTTTCGTTATGGTTTTTCTATTTTTATTTTCACTGGTGAACATTAAGAGAGCAAGTCACCATCAAAGAGAACTATGAATAGCCATTGAAAAGTAGGACAAGAAGGGAAGACTGGCTACAAAGCTCTTAGATTCTGCTAAATACAGGACAGGTGACCCAGCTTCTTCCTGGAGCTCTGTGCTTATCTGTGCAGCCAGCTGCTTCCTGTGAGATTTGGTGTCCCTGTGGGTGGCCCAGCACAAAATGCATCCCACCAATTCCACCCACATTTTACCTATGCATCTAAGCTATTAAAAAAAAAAAAAAGAAAGAAAGAAAAAAAAACTTGGCTAAAATGTAACTAGTCAAGTCTCTAAGAGGAGAGGAAAGCAGGAGACACAACAGTCATTGATACTCCTAGGAGAAAAGGTTGTGAGGGAATTATCCTTACATATGACTAACACAACTAGAGAAAGGGAATTTTCATTAAAGTAACTTTGTTTTTACTTCCTAGCTAAGTCTAGCCATGGAGGTTCTTTCTTTTTTTATTGATTCAAGAAATCAGCATCCTTTTAGGAGTGAGGGAGCTTTTGAGATGGGCCAGCCTCAAACTTTGCAATACAGCTAGTATTGGCCCTGATACTGTGAGTTTTTGGCCCCATTCCCCTCCTCCCAAGTGTTGGGAGCCCAAGTGCCCACATCTGCTGTGCTGGTGCCTCCTAATGCAGTAAAGAGAAGACTGGGCAGTAGACAGCTCTAACCCAGCCCAGTAACCAGGGAGTGCTCTTTAAATTCAACATATGCACAATAGTTAGAGGTTAGAAAGAAGCTGGGGAAAACATTTGGTATCTAGAGATAAAAGTACTCCACTACACTGACACCAAGAAACCAAGCCCTTTCTTTCATTTCTGAATAATGAAGAAAAAACTGGGAGCCTTACTGGTGGCTCTGACACACTCATACCTCTTGTTCTCCTGGGCTCTGGAAATCTCGACTTGTGCCAGCATCCCGAGCCCATCGGGGAGGTTTCCACGTTCGCTCCTGGGTTGCACGGTTATAGTAGTAGCAACGGCCTGAACTGTCTTTGTGAGTTTCCCATTCTCCATTAACTTGAATTGCTGGGCTCCCAGGAAGTGGAGGGAGAGCAGACTGTGATATTTTCAGTTCCTGCAGGTTAGCATAGACTGGAGAATCTGGCCTTCCTTGATTAGGAGGTGTTGTTGCCTGTAAAATAAAATTTAAATTTCATGTTTAAAATGGCATAACATTTACAAATTGAAATGACATTAAAAGAGACTTATAAATAACTATACTAATGTATTTCAAAACTTGGGGAAAATATCAAGAGCTGAGGGTGTAGCTCTGTGATACGATACACCCTTCCTTTGCACAGAAAGCTCGTGGACTAATTATCAGCAATAAAAAATAAACGAGCAAAAAATAACACATGAAAATGACCAAGAAATTTTAAAGGAAAAACGAAAATATATATAAGCATGGGCATAACTGCTATGATTTAATATTCAGAACCATATTTAAAATATAAGTACTTTCAAACAGAATCCAAAGTGTGTTTGAGAGGTCCCCTTGTCGAGGAAAGCAATGACTTTCCTTTGATCAATAGACAGCCTACAGCTGTCAGATCTACTCAAGATCTGTTGAATAGAAGGTTATATAACACTGGGTAAGACCACTTCACCTACCTAAAAGTAAAAATATTCGACCCATAAATAAAAGGATGTAACTAAGCCACTAAGTTTTCCTCGGTTCTAAAATGCTAAGACTTTAGACAACTAAGAAAAGATTTATTTCTGAGTATGTACATGTTTATGTGAATGGATGCTACATGATGTTAGAAGATGTCAGGCTCCCTGAAGCTGGAGTTACAAGTGTTATGGGATGTCCAATGTAGGTGGTGGGAAACAAAGGGGTCCTCTGGAAGACCAGCAAATGTTTCTAACCACTGAGAGACAGACCTCTCAAGCTCCCAGGCAATTTTTAAACTATATTTTAGGGGGCTGGAGAGATGGCTCAGTGGTTAAGAGCACCGTCTGCTCTTCCAGAGGACCCAGATTCAATTCCCAGCACCCACATGGCAGCTAACAACTGTCTGTAGTTCCAGTTCCAGGCAAACAAATAAATAATAAATAAAGTTTTAAAAAAAACTATATTTTATAGTCTTAGAAACATGATAATCTAATTATTTTCAATTAAAAAATAATTAGTAAATGTAATTGGAAAAAGAAACATTCATTCACAGTAGGAAAATAGAGTTAACTACTTAGAATCAAATCTTAAAACCAAATGAGAACTTAAGTTAAACCACAAACTTATTCTTCAGCACCACAGAAACTTAAACATAAATTTCCTAATTTCAAAACTCAAATTACAGTGATTCTCTATAAACTAATACACAATCTCAGGGTGTGGTGTGGTCAGTACATTAGTACTTAGTAGATAACGAAAGTTACCGAATGAACAATGTCCAAATAAACACAAAACTAAGGAATTCAACTGGTTGGGAAAGACAGAACAATCACTTCTAATTTGAGGAAGAGAATGGTCATCCATGCCATGAAACGTATAGAAATGAATTGAGCATTATGTATAAACAAAAATTAAAATTATCTTCTAGGATATCAGAATATCGTAAAGAACAGTGAAACTAATCATTTAAATAAAAAACAGGCAGCGTTAAGACTATAAAGGGGACAGATATTTAAGGAAGCAAAAGAAGCATCCTAAACATGAGTGAGGGAGTAGACCTTTGGGGTGGAAAAAAAAAAACAAACAAAGGGAGCTATCTGGAGGCAGCAGAAACACATGAAGAAAACAGCACTTACCTTGACCCCAGCACTCAGGAGAAGGAGGCAGGGGAACTCTGTGAGTTTGGCGGCAGCATGGTCTATACAATAAATTCCAAGATGGCCAAGGCTACAAAGTGAGACCCTGTCTCAAAAAACAGGGACTGAAGGGAACAGACTCATACTAACCCACAGTGTATGACAGAAGCAGCAAGAGGAAGACTAAGAAGAACAAAAATAAAGACAACCTTATGTGCCATGTTTAAAGGCACTGATGTTGCTAATGATGTGACTTAAGAGTGCTTGTCTAGTATACACAACACATATCTGTGAGTTCAATTCCCAGCATAGTCCCCTTGAAGAGAAAGAAGAACTACCATAGATGCCATCCAATATAGGATTTAGAAATCACCAAGGCTTTAAGCAGAAAGAACATTCTAAACTATTGTAACGTTACAAGGAATATAGCTATTGGATGTACCTCAACTGTTGACAGCTTGCCTAGCATACACAAAGCACAAAATCAACTGTAGTGGTGTATGCCTACTATCCCAGCAGTTGGGAGGGGGAAGCAGGATCAAGAGTTCAAAGTTATCCAAAGTTACATAGCAAGTTCAAATTTAGCCTGGACCGCCCTATCAGAGGGAAAGGAAGAGGGAGAGAGACAGACGGTGTCTCTGTCCCCCACACGCCTCTCAGCTGGAGGATGGTCAGCACAGAAAGATGAGAAGAACTGCAATAAAAATGAGGGGGATGCGCAAGTGGGTCTCAAGTTCAGATATAAAACCAGGTTAAACTCAGTAGATGTTACATTTATGTGAGATAGTTTTACATTTTAAATAATAAATTAGTGTCACAAGAGAGAATGGTATAGCAAGAGGAAGGAAAAGGAGAGGCTCTTTGGATTCTATAAATATTGAACTGGAAACGCTCAGGCTAGACACATCAACTGGGAGCTGAGGGCAAAACGGCAAAAATTATAGAAGTAAAGACACTGGGTTAGTAGGTTAAGAACACATACAAGAGAACCCCAGAAAACTAAGAAGACAGGAAAAGGGAGTATTGGCTATTCAAGTTCAAAGCTAGCAATGGTCTAAGGGGTAGTTGTGGAAACTAAAGTCCCTCCACCTTGAGGCCTGGAGCTATTTTTGGCTGAGAAGTTTCTAAACCCCCAAGGCTAAGCGTCCAGGACCAAGTGCCTAAGGTCCTGGGTAATCAAAGGACGGTTCTCTCCCTATCCTAAAACAATCAATCAGCCAGCAGCTGCTCATCTGCCAGCAACAGTAAAGAAACTTTCTGTGAGCCCTCACTCCCCAGCCTGGTAACAGTATTCCTATAGTCTTTGCTTGATCTTTGCTTTTAAAAGGGCTTGCTTTTGGGTAGGCAGCAGCTCAGTTCAGTTTCTGATCTGACCCCAGTTGTTAACAACTGAAATAATAAAACCCTGCCTTGCATTTTGCATTCAGAGAGTCAGTGTGATTTGGGGATTTTTCTGGGAGGTCATTGAGACTGGGCAGAACAGTGGTTACTTCTGGGAAATGGATCTAGTGATGGGAGATAAGAAGTAAGGAACTTCTACAGTAAAATGCTGTACAAGAAAGCCAAAGAAGGGGCTCCTTAAGGGGGAGCTTCACAGTGCCAAATCCACAGACGTTAACATGCAGGGCCGTAAGTCACTTGACTCAGAAATCAACATATTACAAAGATTTTGCTATCAGCCTGGAACATCTGACTTACCACTCTTAGAGCAAGTGGATCCAAGCATGAGGACCTAAGTTCAGGTTCCCAGCCCCATGTGAAAGGTGGATCTGGGCTTACTGGCAGTAAATCCTAGCTTCTGGTTCACTGCAAATAAAGTGGAGCGATGATTGAGAGAAATCCCAATGTCAATCTCTGGTCTTTACATGGACTCACACAGGCAAGTGCACATGTATATAACACACATGCATACTCCATACAGAGGTTCTAGACATATCTAATCAGTTTACTCTATATTTATAATCTACTTAAATTTTCAAATTTTTGCTCTTTTTTTTTTTTTTTTAAAAAAAGATTACCCATTCATTTATGGTGAGGGTAAATATATATGCACATTGTGGATGGAAGTAAGGTGCATGCATCTACATTTATGTGTAAAGGACAGAAGAAGGTATTCAGTGTCCCCCACTGTTCACTTGCCTAGTCCTTTGAGGCAGTCTCTCCCTGAACCTGGAGCTCACATTTTATTGGCTGGCCTGGAAATCAACAAGTTCCAGAAATTCTCATGTTTCTGCCTACCTCAGGACTGGGGTTACGGGTATGTCAGCTTGTTATGTGGATGTTAGGGTCAGAATTTTGGTCCTTGTGATTCCACAGTAAGTATTATAACTGCTGAGCCTCTCTCCATCCCCTAGTTTCAGTTTTTGAAGTGGTATTTCACTATATATCTACAATGGTCTTAAAATGCAGCCCAAGATTGTCTTCAACTCACAGTAATCCTCCTGCCTTAGTCTCCCAGAGTACTGAAATAAGAGGCATGTGCCACCACACTAGGCTTAAGTCTTCAATTTTCAAAGTGTATAAAAAAGAATAGAAACCAGAACTTGTGTAATTCTAGTCTCAAACATAAAAGAACTATATATATTTGTTACCAACTTCCTAAGCCAATGGGAAAATTTAAAAGAATTACCATTCTTTAAATTGTCCAAACTATTTTGAGAACTCCTAAAAAAAAAGGAATCCTTGGTATAAGTACTTGGTATAAAGTATCAAATCAATTCTTTGTATGTACACATAACATGTATAAGTTACAGAAAAATCCTTTCCTAACAAAGATGTTCACTGTGCTGTTACTTAGCAGAATCAAGGTGAATACCTAAAAATAAAGGCATGGTTCTAGTCTAGTCATATTACATCAACTTTAAAAAGACCATGTGTAGGGGGCTGGAGAGATGGCTCAGAGGTTAAGAGCACCAACTGTTCTTCCAGAGGACCTGAGTTCAATTCCCAGCAAAACCACATGGTGGCTCACAACCATCTATGATGAGGTCTGGTGCCCTCTTCTGTAAAAAATGTATGCATAATAAATAAATAAATCTTAAAAAAAAAAAAAGACCATGTGTAATTGATTTAAAACAGTAAGAACAATTATGAAGATAAGAAAAACAATATAAAACTGCATAGTAAGTCCTATCTAAAACTGAAAAGCATGAAAAGAAAAAAAAAAAACAACCCAAAACCTCCGTTTTCTCTGAGTAAGAATAGGTAGACCTCCTCTACATTTTATCTCTTAACTTTATCACCCTACGCATGATTACCCCTAGAGTTTCTTTGGACCTAGAGTCCTGGAACACAAGCATCTGAACATTCAGGATTAACAAGGTAAGGACTAGTTTCCTAAGGGCAGTCAATTCATCTGTATCAGTCACTTAAGATTCTTGGGCAGGACCACAGAATTACCAACAGTGGTGGAAATAGTCAAGAGCCTACATGTATAAACTACCATATATGATGTTTTACAGAAGACAGATAAAACTCAATCAGTAGACTTCGTTCCCTTGAGCTAAAAAGCAAATATTTAAGCACAAATCTTCAGTCTACACTCTAGTTGCCTCTTCCTACACAGGAATCAAAGCAAAAATTAACAGACACTTAGACTACATGAGTCAAAGTAAGGTTAATTTTCTAATATTTATAAGAAAGCTGTGTATTATCATCAACAATAACTTTTCATGCAAGGAATAAAAACCTTAAAAGGAGAACAAAACCCAATGTTAATTGTATATGCTATATCTGCCATTAATTAACAATTGAATTGGGACTAGTACCACTGCTCATGACCTGATTTTATATTTTAAAAAAGACTTGGCCTGTTCTACTTTATCCTCAAAGGATCTCCAGGAAGGAACTGTGGGAAGCACATCTAAAGGTAGCTTTAAACTTAAACTGCGTCTGAAGTTTTATTTCAATACAGGAAGTACTATTTATCTTTTTACCTTTGATGTCAACTTAAGAACTATATTACAATAAACTTCAGGGAATGGCAGAATTCAAGTCAGACAAGGAGAAACACCTCATTTATTAAACAGCATATGCCTCCCAGCATAATCCTTAAATCCTTACCTTATTAGAAATGCAGAAGTATACTACTGTGTAGAATAAATCCCTATAGCCAGCAATCATACTGATTTAGGATGGGGGAGGGGAGTAAGAACTAGACTCCAAAACTGAATTTAAATTATTTTTAAGTCTAATTTACGCAACATAAACAATGTACACGTGAGTGCACATTCACAAGGCAAGATGGCATAGACCTATAATTCCAGCACAAAGGCAAGAGGAATACCCCAAACTCAAGGCCAGGCTAGTCCTTATAGTGAGCTTCATTACAGCCAGAATTACATAGTAAGACGCTATTTAAACAAAAGCAAAGCAAACAAACAAAAGTGTGACTGTCCTATTATTTAGTTACTTAGACAAGTTTTGGTTTTTGTCTTTTTTTGCTATAACTGTTTACTGTAACACTGGGCCAGTTCATAGGACTAAAGGGAACAAAAAAGTAAAATGTACTAAGCAGCCAACATGGCTGTAAAAACATGGCTAAGTTTGTTTTAGTTTCAAAACTAAAAATCACCTATCCACTCTAACTCCAAGCAAGTTTTTCGCCTAAGGCAACTATCAGAAAAAACAGTATCATAACTATTTAATAATTCTGAAATATAAACTTATAGACTTAAGTGCTACCTTAAAGCACAGGCTCCAGGATCTGCACAGCACACTGCGCAGCTACTTATTTAACATTTAAGCACCACTAACAAACAGGTCCCCAGGAGAAATTCTGAAGGCCAACAAATGCTCATTTCTAGAAATCCTACAACACACTAATGAAGTCATTCATTCATGTGCTATTAACCCTCAGTAACTGGTGAGATTAATAATACTGTCAACATGCCACAACAGAAAGTAAAGCCACTGGATGCTGCTGTGCAAGTCCTAGATATTAGTGACCAACACATCACAGCCACGTTAGCTTCCAGCTGGGAAGCTTATCCAGTTAGATTAACGGAAAGGAATGAAAGAAAACTATCCCTCCAGATCAAGGCCACGCTGGGCACTTATGCTTATGCTCTCCCAAGCAGCCTTTCCTCCAGCTTCGATGTTCTGGAGCTTACTGTAAGGGTGCTTAACATACTACTACTCTCAGCCCAGATTTCCTCGTCTGCTTTTACCTCTAAGGTCTGGCTTATCCCTTCATCTCCAAAGCCTAGCATCTGTGCAGATAAGCAATCAGCAAGTTCCTAGGTAAAAGCTACTTTTATACAACTAAAGAAGCTGTAAACCAGGAAGCTACAATGGAAATCAGGGTCTAAAATCAGTTCCCTTTTCCTATCTTTACAGTCTTCATGGGAAATCTTGCAAGCTGCTATTTCTTCAGCAAGACCAACATCTTTCCCTCCAACACACCTCTCTTCCTGAGCCACACACAGGTAAGTAGTCTGAAAACATACTATGGCTAATATTCTACATATACTTCAAACTCCCTGTGAACTCCACCTCACCCACCCTTTTCCATAGAATACTATCTCAATGCACTTGTCAACTCACATGACAGTATCCTCATCTATTTGAAGTCACCTTGTGACTAACAGTTTTACTGTCTTCCCACTGTAACACTACTTCAGTTCTTTCCACCCCTACTCAAAGTTAACTACCTAGTCTAGGCCTCTTCCTTTTGCTGGAATGACTACAAGTGCCTACAGTGAGACATCTTCTGACCCCATTTCTTTGCCTTGTTCAATCTCCTTAGTACCACTAGCTAATCTCTAGAAACACACTCCTTATTACTCATGTGCTTAATTCTTAAGTCCAAATCCCACAACGGAAGTTAAAGCTCTTAGGCACTCCCAGCTCTTGCTACCTCTACTCTGTGTTCTTTGCTCTACATACACCCCTTGCTACTCAATCCTATTAGCAAGCCCATGCTACCTTTCTCCTATATCTTGAAATCTTGACCCCTTCATTCTCAGCAAACCACAAAGCTAGGGATGTGGCTGAATGCAGAGTATATTTCTTTCATTCCTTTCTGCTCACCTAACTGGATACAACTACAGTATGTCCTGCCACACAAAACTTTTTGTATTAGCTGCCAGGGGTTTATATAACAGTATAAAATCCCTAGGGCTAGATACAATCAAATAAAAAATTGGCTCAAACTCTCAGAGCCACTCTCTATTTCCAGAAGCAGAAGCAAAACTCTTAACTTTCTGGGCTGGAGAGATGGCTCAGAGGTTAAGAGCACTGATTGTTCTTCCAGAGGTTCTGAGTTCAATTCCCAGCAACCACATGGTGGCTCACAACCATTTATAATGAGATCTGGTACCCTCTTTTATACACTGTATACATAATAAATAAATAAATAAATAAATAAATAAATATTTTTAAAAAATTTAGCTTTCCAACAAATAAACTTATATTAAATTAAATTTTAAATTTAAGCTGGGGACCAGAGATGACACAGTGGATAAAAGTGTCTGCTGAGTAAGCCTGACCACCTGCGTTCTGATCCATGCTGAATGAGTTTATCCTCTGACTCCATATGTATGCTAGGATGTGTACACCATCACACAACCATACATACACATACACAAATAAGTAACAGACTTTAGTAAATCTTATTTTCTCCTTCACTGTTTTTTTTTTTTTTTTTTTGGAGGGGGAAGGGAGGCGGGGGGACAAAGGAGATAGCTATAAAAAGCAAATATATACCAATGACATTTCATTATTGATACACTAAAAGCAAAACAAAACAAAACAAAAATCCAGACTAGTTTGTTTTTGTTGGTCTACAAAGCACACACAATTCTCCAACAGGACATTATGCTGAAGTAGCAAGACTTAGCTGCTATTTTATGCTGATGAAGCAGCAGACAATGACCTAGTCCCTGCCATTCACAATTACAAATCTCTCTCCCAAGGGATTTGAATGGTAACTCTATCATCAGCATTTAGAGAACGACTAAAGATACTGTTCTAACATTTGTAGAGATTAAGAGCAGACAGTGGATGGAGGCTGGAGGATGGCTCAGTGGTTAAGAGCACTCACTGTTCTTTTTAAAGGAGCTGAGTCTGGTTTGAACATCAAGCCATCCACAACCTATAAACTAGTACACTGGACACCTGCATACACACACAAACACACAAAATGAGAATCAAAAATAAATCTGTTTTTAAAAGGTTTAATTGAAAGAAAAAGGGCTTCTGTGACTTACTTGTTGAATTCATACTATACATGTAAGACTAAGTTTAAAAGTTTGGGAGCTATGATAGACCCAGAATTTTATGAATCCCTAAGTTAATCTACAATTTTATGTGTTCAAATGCCAGACATGCAATAATTCCTTTTTTTCCTGCTCATTACTTTTGCTTTATGAGAATATTCTGAACAAACAAAATATTCAATCATTTAAATATTTAAATGATTTAAAAAATAATTTACAAATTGTCACTTCAAGCTTGAATAAATGGCTTTCTAGAATACCACATGTACCAATTCATTAACACGTTTGCTTAAGAATTCTAGACTACAGCTGTTTAGATAATCTACTAATTCTACACTGAATGTGTAGTTAATATAATAGTCTTAAAAAGAGATTTCCTAAAGCTGTCTTGAAAACCTCCAAGAAGAAGAAGAAAAGAAGGAGGGAGGAAGAATAGAGGCCAAAACCTGGTATGTTCACTTCTGGCCACCACATGTATGAGTGAGTATGCCTCCACACAGCATCATCCATACACGCACGCACGCACCCCTGCACGCACGCACCCCTGCCAACACATATGCAGCAACTTAAGTTGTCCCTCTCTAATTCTTCCCATACCCTTTCTCTACTCAAAAAGTTCAGGAAACAGGTGCATATAAGGAGCCATGCCTGATTTGTTTTCCAAGGCCTTTAGTATCTTTTTAAGGTAATTACAAGCTTCCTTTTTCATCAAAAATTGGCTCTCAATTCAGGTTTGCTTGGTTTTTGTTTTGTTGTTTCTCTATGTAACAGTCCTGGCTGTCCTAGCACCTGCTTTGAGAGCAAGCTGGCCTCAAACACACTGAGATCAGTTTGTCTCTGCCTCCCAAGCATTGGGATCAAAGGCAATGCCTGGCCCAAATCAGTTTTGTTGAAAAAGATTCCAAAATATAAAAGACATCCATCTTATAAGTCAAATAAAATATTGTCCTTTTCCAAGGCACCTTGAGTTGCAGTACATGCTAATATGAACACAGATATCATGAACGGCAATATCTGCACAGAGATTTAAATTCAAATAAAAATGCACTTCTTGCTTAGCATTCCCTTTTAGGCTGCCAATGCTATTTGGAATGAACAATACTGAAAGGCATAAACACTCCTGGGTTCTTTTCAAGGAAGAAAGTGTCACTCAGAGGAAAGAACAAGTCTGCTTCTCCAATTCCAGTTTCTGCAGTCTCCAAAGACCGCACCAACATGAAAATGATGTGCACAGAAGAATACTTGGGCACCTGTCCCATGTGAGTGCCAATTACTAGGTTGACACCAACATCTACCAATTCTTTTTGTCTTTAAACTTACAGCAACAACAACAACAAAAAACCATAACAAGATCACATTCCTTCCCCTTTGATTTTTTTTTCAAAGCTGCTAGCAAGTTATCACACTTTACTTAAAAGACTTCTCATTTAAAATGTTAACAAAGCTTCACAGAAGAAAAGCTAGCTGATAAATGAAGCAACAAGGCTTTTCCTTCCTAACACTCTAGCCCTATGTGTGTACATTCTGAGTGTTCCTCAAACACTAACCATGGCATGAGCATCTAACAAGGTCTCTCAAATTAAGCATTCAAAATGAATTAGTTTGTGTGCCTACGTGTGTGTCTGTGTGCATGCAGGTGCCTGCAGAGGACAAAAGAGTAACACTGGATCCTCTGGAGCCGAGGTTACAGAGGATGGTGAGCTGCCCCATGTGTGTGCTGGGAATCAAACTTCTGCAAAAGGAGCATTCATTCTTAACCACTGAACTGTCTCCAAACCCCATTAGCATTCAAAATAAACAAACAAACAAAATCTAGCATGCTTAAAGATATCTAAATAAAAATGATTAACAAAAAATTAAAGCCACAATTGCATAACTAGAAAGATAATATATTAATTAGCTACCCAGAATGTTCTCCTCTTTAAATTATGAAATATAAATACAATGGGCAAAAATAAATTAGACAATACAGAGAATTAAAGGGAAGAAGTACAGAAATTCAATCACTCATGTGTAACTTCTGTAAGTGACAAAATAATGACAGTTCATTCAGATGACATTTTATACAGGACAGCTAACTTTCAGTCTGCCTTTTAGAACTGCATAGTGAAACTTCCAAAGCTCCTTCCATAATACAATCTGACCAGCAGCAGGACTTCTAGCACAGATGTCTCAAGGTGCCACCTATCTGTGTGATAGCAATTTGTTAGTTTTGCACTTAGAATATTTCATTTTGTTTTACACTTTCTAAGACATAAAAATCAGGACCCCCTCACCTGTAAGGATTCCTGGCATTCCACGTAGCTGAGCCAACTGGGCTCAGGTGGGATGCACCTTGTTCGGAGGCACTCCCCTGGGCGTGGCTTCGTAAACCCTGCAGCACTGAATAGCACCTCCTTGGAGGTATGACACATATCTGTACACGCCCCTTCTCTTAAAAGAGAATGTTCGGTTCTCTGTCTGTCTCCTGACTTCTGTCCTGCTCCTCTGCTTCTGCACCCGCCTGGGAATTCTCTCTTAAATAAATTCTCCTGTGTGGCCTTGATAGTGTGTATCTGCTTTCATGCGAGAGACTAACACCACCCCCACAAAAAATCATTACAGCACTTGCCTTTATAGAATTTTCTAATAGACTGTGTACTAGTGAGTCACTCGCTGTCTACTTTCTAAAGACACCATTTACTCACAACCTGGTATCCTCTTAAAAATCTTAGATCTAGGGAGATAGGCCAGTGGTTAGAGTACTTACTAACTTTGAAGAGAACCCGGGTTGGTTTCCTGGCACCCATACAGATCTATAGGCAGGCATGTGTCATACACACATACATGCAGGTAAAACACTCATACACATAAAAAAAAAATCTAAACATGTAATACTATGGCCAAGCTTGATGGTCCACAACTGTAAGCCTAGCACTAGAAAGTAGGGACAGGAAGATCACAATTAGGGTCTTCCAGCTATCATTCATAAATAAATAAAGAAATATCACTGAATACACAGCTGGTGTTCAACAGATATTCATGTAACAAATTTATGAATGAATTATTCAAATAAGTCTAAAATAGGCTTATGCTTTATTTTCCTCATCCTTTCCAAATATAAAATTCATTAAAATATTTAACAAATAAATATATATATATATATATATATATATATATAAAACCAACAGTTCTTTTAAAGCCTTTGGTTCACAATATGTGCTCAAAACTTTTGCTTCCTGATAGGTAGTCATGATGGAAATTACACATAATCCCAGCACTCACAGATTGTGAATTCTAAAAACAACAAAAATTGTTTCACTGATAGATTCAAGCTTTTCTAAAATACAGAAGAGTGCAGATTCTATTTCAACACTGCCTTGTGATGCACACCACTAGAAAAATCCTTAAGAGTCTCACAATTTTTAATGTAAAACCACCAAATCTTTAGTGTCCTTGCCATCAATCAGACACAAGCCACAATCCTACAGCTTTTACATTCATATGCTCACTTTGAATATAAATAAATAAATAAGGAAAAAAGGAAGCAGGAGAAAGTCTACTGTAGATAAAAGGGAGAGTGCACACAGAGGCACAGCACCTGGGAGAGTACAGAGTGGGCATTACCTTGAGGTGGACCATGTGAGGAAAGAGGGCAAAATAAGGGAGAGAAGGGAAGCGCCGCCCATCAAGTGGGGCAGCCTGGGCCAACAGACTGGCCAAGAGCCAGGTAACCAAAATGGCTGGATTATATAGGGATGGGCAGCAGGAATAAGGGCAGCCCAGCCCCTAGGTTGAAGAAGGCTAGGGTAGGGGTAGGAGGTGCCAGGCATACCCTGTAATGGGTAAGGACTGAGGGATGCAGGGAGAACCTGATGGTCAGCATGTGCTTTGATATGTTAATGGAAAATCAGTCTTTTGACCCTAGTTTGAAGCCTAACATTTAAGTTTTACATCCTCAGTAAATGCTAAACAAACTTTAGCTATTTTTCCTTTATTTTTAATTTTTAGAATGTTAAAAATAAAAAGAAATCACAGAAGTGCTGCTTACATGGCTTGAATTCCATTACAAAGAGTATATATACATAT
Source organism: Sigmodon hispidus (assembly GCA_004025045.1). Lineage (NCBI taxonomy): Eukaryota > Metazoa > Chordata > Mammalia > Rodentia > Cricetidae > Sigmodon > Sigmodon hispidus. Next base: position 82,657 of record PVIH01005194.1, read on the forward strand.
AAAACAAGAATATAGAAAGCTTTTACATAGCACATTGTCAACTGCCCACTATTTTAGAAGCTGATATTAGCATCCATCAAAACTGTATGTGCTCGGTAAGTTTTTGTCAGTTAAATACAAACTAGAGTCATTGGGGGGGGGGGGAGAAGAACCTCAACTAAAAAACAGCCTCCATCAGATTTGCCTGTAGGCAAGTTTATAGGACATTTTCTAAATTAATAATTAATGTGGGTGAGGCCAGAACACTGTGTGGTGCTGCCCCTGGGCATGTTGTTCTGGGGTGTATAAGAAAGCAGAAAGGGCAGGGCATGGCAGATGCCTTTAGTCCCGGCACCTGGGAAGCAAAGAAAAGTGGTTCTCCATGAGTTGAAAGCTAGCCTGATCTACAAAGGGAATTCCAGGTCAGCTGGAGCTGTTACAGAGAGAAACCATCTAGAAAACTGGGGAGAGAGAGAAAAAGAGAGGAAGAGAGAGAGAGAGAAAGACAGAGACAGCAGGACCAGCAAGCCATGGTGGGCAAGCCAGTAAGCAGTATTTCTCCACCGCTTTTGTTTCCGTTCTCTGCTTGAACCTCCTGCCCTGACTTTCTCAGTGATAGACTGTTACCTGGAAGTGTAAGATGAAATAACTGTTTTCTTCTACATGTTGCTTTTGGTCGTGGTGTTTATCACAGGAACAAGAACGTTTCTAGGACATCATTTCACCCCATTATATAGGCAAGAAAAAAAATTAGTTGGGAAAGTTCAGTTAACTGTCCAGGGACAGAAAACTGAAGAAAAAAAAAAAAAATCCATCCAAACTTGGAACTCAGGCCACCTGACTTCAGAGCCTTTGTCACTCATCTTCCATATGCTATTCTGCCTCTAACATTTTACTGAAGAATCAGCAGTTTATTAACAATCAGTAATTAGAAAAGGTTAAGGGTTATAAGCTATAAGAAGTAAACTATACTACACTTAAAAATTATTCAGAAAATCACACAGATTAGACTACAAAAAGCAGAAATATTTCAGCTAGGAAATAAAACCTTTCTTGTTTCCACATGCCTTATTTGGAAAAAAAAAATGAACAGTCTGGATCTTTTAATTTTACTAGTGGTTTTTTATATTCATTCATTCAGTCATTTATTCTCTCATTTAAAAAATGTCCATTACGGGGCTGGAGAGATGGCTCAGAGGTTAAGAGCACTGACTGTTCTTCCAGAGGTCCTGAGTTCAATTCCCAGCAAAACCACATGGTGGCTCACAACCATCTATGATGAGGTCTGGCGCCCTCTTCTGTAAAACTGTATGCATAATAAATAAATAAATCAAAAAAAAAATTTAAAAAAAAAAAAAAATGTCCATTACATCACTGCTTAAATTTAAGAATGAACAGACCCAAGGCCTATCCTTGAGAAACTTTGCAAGCAACCAAGAGACCTTCCCAAACTTCACATAGTTAAGTTTCCAAGTGCGTTTATCATTTTCATAGAACATAAATCCTTACAAAGAGCTCATCATCAAACACAGTAAGACAACAGCATGTTAAAAAAATAACAAGCAGAGCCTGGTATAGAGAGGCACATGCCTGCAATCTAAGCTACTCAAGAAGCTGAGGCAGGAGGAGTAACACAAGTTATAGGCCAGCCTGGGCAACTTAGTAAAGTTCTACTGCAAAATAAAATAACAAGAATCTGGGATGTAGCTTCTGGGCTGTACATGACATGGGCTCAATCTTTGGTACCATAAAATTGAATTTATTACTTCTAACTTAAAAACTTTAAAAAAGTTTTTGCTTAGCAGTTTAAAAGTTTCTTTTAAAGATCTCAGAGAGAAATTCATAAAGCCCTGAGTTTTCCTTTTCAATGAATTTTTCTTTGGTCAGATCAAAACCAGTAAGTAGCAGTTAATGTTATCAAACATTTGCCCTGAGGCTGATCTAACTTAAGTTATTTGGTCAATCCATGCTCAAAACTCCAGGCATGGATTCCTGTTTATGAGAAAGTTACAGAGCATTCCAAAGTCCAGACTGTTAGTCATTACCTGCACTGCCTCACCAAACAGAACTATCACAAGTCACTTCTCACCCTGTGCTGAGAACAAGTGTCACCACAATGTAAAGGATTCAAGAACCCACATAATTTTCTCTCCCTTTACTTAAAAATACTCCAGAGACTTTAGAACTATATTATTTCACATTGGCTTGGTTTGTCTTTTAGTAAAGACTTCAGAAGATTTAAGTTTTCTGTGTCAAACATGTCTGACACAGTATAGATAATAATAATTCAAATAATTAAGCAATGATCTCTTCGTAAGCATGGCAACCAAATAGGCCAGTTCATATCACAAATATTTTCTCCTGGCCCAGAAACACATTCTCACTTCCCATATTCATCAATACATACTTTTTTATCTTTGTCTGAAAAATATGGCTGACATATTTCGGGGCCCGAAGTTCCTATTCAAAATGTTTTTCGGCTCTAGCTAGCTTTGGTAAGGAAAATAAAAAATCACTACACAAGTGAGTTCTGCTGACACCTTAACATACAGACATTCAACACAGTTGAAGCACTAATTAGTTCTTAGTAAAAGGAAAGGACTTCTCAAGATCAATGCTCATGGTTCCTCAGTATCACAAAGAATATTTGATAGACTCACCAATTTCTTTTTAAAATGGGTTTCAAACACATTTCTGACAGCATGCAACCCTAACTGTCTCCTGCACAGCTGGGCACAGGAAGCCCTCCCACCATGGGCAGTTCAATCCATTTTCCATATGGTTGGGGTGGGAGGAGGGTTACCTTGCTGCTGGACTGGAGCTTAAGAGCCTCTAAGATGTAAAGAGACTGCTGCCTGAAAATAAAAAGACCAGACCTAAACTCTGCAGTTACAGCTAAACTCAAAATGTCAGGAAGAGCCCACCTAACCAAAAACCAGCACTACTCCATTAGGCAAGTGATACTTCCTAGTGTATTTTTTTCTCCAAAGTAACATTAAATATGTGATGAACACATTACAAACTAACCAAACATACTAATATATACACTCTGTGTGTGTGTGTGTGTGTGTGTGTGTGTGTGTGTGTGTGTGAGAGAGAGAGAGAGAGAGAGAGAGAGGAGGGAAGGAGGGAGGGAGGGGATGCTTCAGTAGTTAATAGCATTGGCAATTCCCAGAACAATATGGCAGTTCACAACTGTTAACTCTAGTCAGGGAATCTAATGCCCTCTTCTGGACTCCAAGGGCACTGCGTGCATACACTGCACAGACATACATGCATGCAAAAACATATACAAACATAACATAATAAATTTTTAAAAATAAGTTTCAATGGGCATTACTTTTGCTACTGTTAGAGTGGACTAATATTCATGAAACTACGAGTTCTTTGGGACAGAAACTCTAGGCAAGACAGAATTTTATCTACTAGTTCTTACTCTCCAGTTATTTTCGCTATGGAAAGTAACAGCAGGATGATTAACACTACAGCAGTGTTTCTGCTAGGAAACAACCTAACAGCATCAATAAGAGCTGAAAATGTAGATACACAGCCAAGCCTGATGGAGCACATCTGCAATCCTGGCACTTGGAGTTATATGCAAGAGAATCAGAAGTCCACAGCTAGTCTGGGCTACATGAAACCCTGTCTCAAAAACAAAACAAAACAAAACAAAACAAAACAAAAAAAGAACACTTAAAAAAGAAATCAGATATTGAATATCCCTGTTTTGCTAAAAGGAAATTCAATTAACTACACAAAAAGCTCTGTCCCTCCCACAAACTGACAAACCTGTTATGTCTGCCCTTTCTACAGCAAGAACTGCCCAGTATTTACGAACACACATAAACAAAACAAAACAAACAAACAAAAAACAGAAAAAGACTCCATGTGCAGAGGCTGGAAAACTAAATCAGTATATTAGAAAATCTTAAGTACCAAAGTGATCAGATTTAGCTCAATCCCTAACAAAGAAGTGCATTCTTCTCAGCACAGGGAGGAAAAAAAAAACTTAGAATCCACAGAGAATCATGTAACAAACCCCAATAACCAAAGATATATGAGGAAGAGGGCAGGAAGCTTAACACTATGTGACTCCACAATGTATTTCCAAGGAGAGGTCAGACAGCATAGCATTAGCCTGAAACAGGACAAGAGAGGACCCGAAGTAAACCAGCCATCACAGCAAACAGGTCTTTGTCAGAAGTGGTAAGAACATGGGATGGAAAAAAAAGCCTTCAAATAACAGTACTGGCAACCATGGATATCCACAGTCAGAAGTATCCTATCTTTCATCAAGTACAAAACCAATTTAAAACATCTTAGAGATGTGCGAAACCTGAAACTGAGTGACACTACAAGGAGACACTGCAGAAAACACTCAGAATACAAGGAGGGGTGGGCTTTCAGAATGGATTACATAAAACTAAAACCTTCACAGCAAAACAAGAATGAAGAGGAAATCTGGAAGCTGGAGATAAATATGATCTAGACACATTGTACCAAAGAATGCTGAATGGCACTAATTATAGGACAAATGCAAATTAAAACTACAATGAAATATAACCAAACAGGTATGAACTGTTTGTAAGAGGCCAGGTAATAAACAATGCTCATACATTACTGAGGGAAATGCTACTACTATATGGAAATTTCTCAACAATATGATTGATCAATCACACTTTAGTACTTATTAAAATGTGTAATCAGGAAGCAGAGGAAATATCTTCACTGCCATGTTTAATATCAGTCACAATAGTCAACATAATTAACTAGTGTTATGTAACAGATCAAATGGATAAAGAAAATAAGATAAATGTGTAATGAAATACAACTTAACCTTGAAAAACATGGTGAATCATTTTTATTTAGCCATAAAGAGAAAACCCTATCATTTGTATAGCAACATGCACAAGATTGGAGGCCATTATGAAATAAAACATTCAGAAGAATACTACTTGATCTCACTCATATCTATATTTTTTGCTGCTGTTGTTGTTTTCGTTCTTTAAGTTTTTCTCAGGCCAGTAAGATGGATCAACATGTTAGTAGACATGCTGCCCAGCCTGACAACCTGAGTTCAACCCCGGGACCCCATATATGGTGCAAGGGAAAACTGACATTTTCCTGCAAGTTGTTCACTGAGCTCTACAAACAAGCTATGTCATGCACAAATGACAATGCACATACATATGTGCTAAGTACTGATGTGCAAAAAAATAAGTAAATAAATAATGTGATACAAAGTTTACCTGATGAAAGTGGAGAATGTGTTTATCAAAGGCTAGGCCATTAAAAACAAGGAAGAGGAAAATTTTCACCAAGTATTAAACCAGAAGGAGAAGTAGTTTATGTCCCATTATGGAGTGACTATACATAACAATACATTGTATATTTCAAAAAGGAGAGAGAGGAAGGACGATGGAGGAAGGGGTGGTGAGAAGATGACCCAGCAGGGAAAAGTACTTGATGCCTGACAACTTGAGTTCAGTCTCTGAAGCACATGATGCAAGGAGAGAGATGACTAACCTCTGACCTCCACACAAAAGTAAATTGGGAAGCAGAGCAAACTAGAGCAAAAGATTAGCAATGCTTTCATCACAAAGAAATAACAGGAGTTATACTATAGAGATACAGTAATAAAAACAGCCTGGTACTGGCATAAAAACAGACTTGTGGATCAATGGAATAGAACTGAGGATCCAGACATTAACCCAAAAACCTATGAACACCTGATCTTTGACAAAGAGGCCCAAAATATTCAATGGAAAAAAGGCAGTATATTTAACAAATGGTGTTGGCACAGCTGGATGGAAGTGTGTAGAAAAATGCAAATAGATCCGAGCCTGTCACCCTGCACAAAACTCAAATCCAAGTGGATCAAAGACCTCAACATAAACCCAGCCACTCTGAACTTGATAGAAAAGAAAGTGGAAAATACCCTCCAACGAATTGGCACAAGAGACCACTTCCTAAATATAACACCAGTGGCACAGACACTAAGACCAACAATCAATAAGTGGGATCTCCTGAAGCTAAGAAGCTTCTGTAAAGCCAAGGACACTGTCAATAGGACAAAACGACAGTCTACAGAATGGGAAAAGATTTTCACCACAACTCTACAAATGATAGAGGACTGATCTCTAAGATATATAAAGAACTCAAGAATCTAGAGCCCAAAACCTTGAATAACCCAATCAAAAAATGGGGTACAGATCTAAAAAGGGAATTCTCAGCAGAGGAACTACGAATGGCTGAAAGGCACCTGAAAAAGTGCTCATCATCTTTAGCCATCAGAGAAATGCAAATCAAAACAACTTTGAGATACCATCTGATACCTGTTAGATTGGCTAAGATAAAAGACACAGATGACAGCCTATGCTGGAGAGGATGCCGAGCAAGGGGAACACTCCTCCATTGTTGGTGGGAGTGTAAGCTTGTTCAGACACTTTGGAATGCAATATGGAGGTTTCTCAGAAAATCGAGAATCAATCTCCCCAAGGACCCAGCAATACCACTTCTGGGTGTATACCCTAAAGAGGCACATTCACATTCCAAAGGTATTAGCTCAACTATGTTCATAGCAGCATTATTTGTAATAGCAAGAACCTGGAAACAACCTAGATGTCCCTCAACTGAAGAATGGATTAACAAACTGTGGTACATCTACACAATGGAGTACTACTCAGGAGTAAGAAAAAATGATATCCTAAAATTTGCAGGCAAATGGATGGATTTGGAGAATATCCTCCTGATCGGGTATCACAAACTCAGAAAGATAAGCAGGGGATGTACTCACTCATTAGTGGACTCTAAACAAACAAACAAGAAAAAAGCAAAGCATGCCCAAGCTGCAAACCACAACCACTGAACAGCTTGGGATCAGAAACACCCAGGACTGACTCTTCAGATGCCACTCCCCCTAGAACACCTGACACACTCTTGAGGTTGGGGGGGAGAAAACTAGATCTGCCAGGAGTGGAGACTGAACTAAACAGTATTGGGACAATGGGAACATGGGACTGTCTGCTGCCTGCCCAGGGAGGGGATGGGGAGTTGTGGAGAAGAATGACCTGATGTGGTGGGAGGGGGAAGGGACCTTGAATAAGGATATACAAGGATAGAAAGTGTGACTTCTTTGTTCATAATAATAATAAAAAGAAAAATAAATAAAAATAAAAAAAGAAATGACAGATATTTTAGTAGGTATACTTACCAGATTCAAACATCATACAATTAACACATGTATCAAACAAGTATCACAGCATATACCCCATAGACATATCATTTTTAAATGTCTATTTTTAAATTAAAAAAATATTTACTCCTTTAAGGCTTATATAACTAAACCATTACCTAAACTTGCTTCAAATTTTAGTTCAATAAATTAAATAAAAGGGAAGAAATTCGCATTATGTGGAGAGACTGAAAAAGAAGTCTATCAACTGGCTACCCCATCTCTCACTACACAGGAAGCAGGTAGAGAAGCCAATACAGTAAGTTTTTCTTTAGCTTTCCAACTTCCAACTCCAGTGCAGAAATTGTTCAGTCTTCCCTTTTTGCCTTCTCACCAAAAACATGTCTTTCACTTCTTGTCCTTCTTTTCACATCATGAACTGAATATTCTTACACACTGTACGTTCCTCTTGGATTTTCAAAACAGGGTTTCTCAGAGTAGCCCTGGATGTCCTAAAACTTGCTCTGTAGACAAGACTAGCCTTGAACTCAGAGATCCCCTTCTCTGCCTCTGGCCCCTAGTTGCTGGAATCAAAGGTGTGCACCACCACCTCATCTCAGGTTCATATTAGCATATTTTGAAATGACCATCTCCCTCTAAAAAAAATAATAATGACGCTGTTTATGTTTCATTCCAACTGTTGGAGTGCGCTGTCTGGGCTGAAGTATAAGTATAGTCTCAGATGAATGGGAAAGAGAAAGGTATCTTATTTGCCATTTTATAGAATTGTGAGCATTCTTAGTTTCTTAAGAATTAGTGGAATCTGAAATCACAAAAATTAAATATCTATGCCCAGTCAAATTAAAACTGCATACTTGCCATTACCCATCCACCACTAAACTATGCTTATCTTCACTACCCAAAACAAGTAATAAAGGGGGTGGGGCAAGGGTACAGGGAATCATCAGAAAAGCTTTACAAATACAGCAGCAAATGCAAGTTTTCAAAACTCTATTTTGGGGACTGGAGACAGCAGTTAAGGACATTTGTTCCTCCCCCAGAGGACTCAAGTTTGATACATCTGCAGCATCCATGCTGGGGGCTCACAAGCTTCAATGGCTCTGAGGCCTTTGGCCATCAGAGGCACCTAGAATGTGACACACACACAATCTTTCTTTTTTTTTTTTTTTTTTTTTTTTTAATTCTCCTTTCTGCTCGGCACTAGGGCACAGGACTTTGATCCCAGCTTTCAGTAGACAGGACAAGCAGATCACTGTGAATTTAAGGTCCACCTGATCCACTTCCTACAAACACTAAGGGCCAGGCCAACTGGGGCCATAAAGAAAAAGTCTGTCTCAAAAGATAAGCCTTCTTTCCCACTCAAAAGCTTGAATTTTAAACTTTTAACAAAAGTAAACTATTTTCTTTGAAATGGCAGTTATATTTTTGAGAAAGCGTTCAAATGTGCTGTTTTGGATAACCAGGTTGCCAGTCATTCAGCAGGTAAAACTGGCACTTGGGTGAATAAAGTGGCTAGCTCAGCTCAGGGTTCATACAAACAAGAGTGTCAATGTTGTCAAGAGTGTCAATGTTATATAAGTTTCAACTGGGAACAGGAGCTGCATTCAATGTAAAAACAAACCAATGTCCCCCTCTCCCTCCACAGCAGATGAGAAGCCACAACTCAAGATCTTCAGTCTGTGCTCCAGAACCAAGCTTTTGCCTGCATTCCAGCCCTTTTTAGTTGGTTGACTGGTTGGTTTTAGAAGCTTTTGAGAGGGAAGTGGGAGATAGTTCTACTATGCAACACTGACAGGCCTCATACTCAGCATGTAGCCCATGCCTCGAACTTACAATGATCCTGCTGCTGAAGCTTCTCAGGTATGGAGATTACAAACTTCACTACTACATCCATCTCCCAAATGATTTTAAGTCACTGCACTCAGATATGAGACAAAAACAGAATCAACAACTGGTTTCAAAAGCCAAGTGCCTGAACAGCCAGTTCCTATACGGCAGGCTTCATTCACCACTTTGCAACACTGAGAGACCCAAAGTGTTGAATGCCCTTCAATGATCTAAATGATCATTCAAGTTCCACCATCTGGCTGGCTTTACCAAAGGACTGTAGAAGGTATTCTGTGTATGCCTGAGATTTGTTTCTGTTGATCCGTAAGTTGCCTAGACAAGAAAGCAAGCAGACAACACTGAACAATTTAGATGTAACACTGCTGGATGACTCTCACAATCAGACACTGATAGCTTCATTGTCAATTGCTACTCCCTAATTACACATGCATGTGTACATGAGAGATTTGATTTCTCAAACTCCAGCTGACACTGTGACTTTAACCTTTAAATATAGCATCTTAGACATTTTAAATTGTAGGTTTCAGCAATGACTATTCCAATCTATCAGAATGTGAAGGAAATTTATGTCATCACTTTATAAAGTATCCAAGAACTCTAAGACATAATGAATATATTGCTTCCATATTCTGAATGTTAGATGTAGCTGAATGCATAGCAATAATTGTTCTGTTATGAACATATATTACTACACTCCTTTCCTCTGGTTATCTGCTCACTCCCAAACTGAGTTTTGATGGCACTGCTAATGGCACTGTACTGCATAACCTCACAACGTCCTGAATGCTCATCTAGTCTACCAGAGTAACACAGCCCATAATCAACCAGAATAGAAAGTCTCTGTGAAGGATTCTACATGTGAACTTCAGTCCTTTCTTGAGTATCTAAACTGTAGTGCTAAAAACTTAAGGGTGTGCAACAGCCTATTTATTAGGTAGAGTTTCTAGAGAAACACACTAAACAGGGAGAACATACATGTATAAACATTACATACACAACCAGGAAGGAGATTTCTTTTCAGGATTTGGCTTACACAACCAAAAGTTTAGCAGATCCAAAATCTGCAGGATTACAAGCAGGAAAAGATCCAGGAAGTATAAGGGTAGTCACAGTTCAGAGAATTCCTGCTGGCCTAGATCAGTCTTGTTCTATCCAAGCATTCCATTAACTGAATGATGCCCAATCATTATGAAGATTAATATGCTTTATTCAAAATCAAATTTACAGGTTACTCTCATACAAGAGACATCTTCACAGAAACATCTAGAATAATAATGAATCAAAATATCTGGGTAGTGCAGACCAGCTGAGTCAGCACATAAAATTATCACAAGTTTGATGTCAACTGTACACAAACCATACTAAGGTGTTCTGTATATGTATGTATGTGCATGTTTGTGTATGTAGGTATGTATGTGTAAATATATATATATGGATATATATAGATATATGTATGTATGTGGAGGCCAGGGAACAACTCAGGTGTCAGGCACCATTACTCAGGCACCATTCACTTCTTTCAGTGGCCTAGAACTAGCCAGCTGGTCCAGCAATCTACCTCTCTCCACTTCCCCAGAGCTGAGATTACAAATGCACCACCACACTTGGCTTTCTTTCATGTGTTCTGGGATCCTAGCTCAAATCCTCATGTTTGCAACACAAATTTTAACAATTGAGCCACTTCCTCAGCCCTATGGTTGTTTGTTGTTTTAAATTGAGTGTTGCTTTCACTGTATAATAGATATATTCTGTAAACAGTGATTATCAAAAAGACAAAATCTTTGACATTAAGAAATTTCTAACCCAGAGTCAGACATGCACATATTCATTCAAAGACATTTTATTCTTCTTACTTTTCATCACTTAAAACTCTTGAATCTTCAGAATTTTCCTATGTGACCCAGAGTGAGCTTGGAAGCTTTACTTCCTGGCCACACTCTCCCCTGGCCTTTATAGCAGCTGGTATCAACTGCTGAGGAAGTATAATGTGTGAAGGAAGACTAGGATGTGTAGTCAATATTACTTTGTCTGTCTAGCACCTCTCCTTTATTCTGCAAACAACCTATCTTTAGCTTCTTTAGGGGAACTCTTTTTCAAATTCTAGCTATGCTGTTTAGATCAGTTTCACTCATGCCCCTGGACATAAGTCAAACCTCTGGCAATACACACATTACTACAAGTCAAGCCAAGCCAGACTCCTCCAAGGATTGCTCTATTAGAACTAAGGAAAGAAAACCAGATTGTTGAACAGAAAAATTAAGAGTATAGTAGCAGTTGCTGGTAACTTGCCTCTAGTCAGAGAATAAAACCATAACATCATGGACAGACAACAATAGCTAAGACCTTAGAGAATCTTCACAGTGTACAGGTCCCAGTTCTAATCCTTCTAATGCCAGGTAAAGAAACCCATGTCATAGTTCACTCTCAGAAACCAGGAAGTGCTTTTACCTAAACCAATCATGAATGAATTCCTAATACTTAGTAAGCATTCTGACTAACACACAAATATGAAAGCAGGATGTGTGAGAACAAATAAATATAAAAATGCAACCAATTATATCTAGGAATCATAAGGAAGAAGAGCAAGTACAAGTTAGAAAAAGGATAAACAGACTAATTTGTCTCAGCAGAGATAATAAACTTGGCAAGATGCATACTTATAATCCCAGCAGCTGGGGGGGGGGGGTGGAGGCAGAAGGATCACAGGTTCAAGGCCAACCAGGACTATCCTGTGAGATCCTGTATCCAAAAAGGGAAAAGACTAGATGGAGGGGGAAAATACTGAGGAAAGATAAAAGCAGGGGCTACAGGCACAATGTGAAGAGGTAGAAGAGAACACAGAGGGCTTTCATGTGGCTGTGGGCTAATAAAACTGTATGTATGAACACACACACTGGCATTCTCCTAGAAAACAATCTACAGCTTTGTGCTAGATCCTAAAACAGGTCACAACCAAGTGAGGAAGGAGCCTTAGGAACAGAGCTAACTCCAAACAAAGGAAGCTTTTTGTTCAGGTTGAGCTGGCTAATGTTTTTGTGTTCTAGCATTGACAAGTACTTTCAGAAAGACCCCAGTTGTTATCTTCCTGGACTTGGGAGGCTTTGCCATAGGAACAAGATCACTCCTCCCAACTGAGTCAGTCAGCTTAACCTTCCAGGTTGATACAAGTGTAATTTCAAGCTTATCTAATTTCACTCCCCAACTTTCTTTCACCTACTCATCTTTGCCTCAGTTTTCTTGAAATTTTGCTTTTTTTACTCTCATTACTCGGTCCAGATCGCTCTAATTTGTGTCTCTGGATACCTTGAAACTACAGTAAGATGTGATGTAAATGTGAATTTCCTGAGAAAGGAGTTCACAGTTTTCATGATGTTTCAAGTCTTCTGATTTTTCTGAATACACAGCCAAATAAAAATCTAAGAATTAGTGTTCTTTCCTGTTTTAATTAAGTATCAAGGTTTGACAAGAAGATGCCTACAGTAGGAAGCAAAAACAGAAAATGGCATCTCTAGGATGTTATTCAGAGAGAAAAGCACAGTTTTGTCTAGATGTGGTTTGCTTAATCTCACTTGGGTTGGTTTATAAACCAAAACCAGTCAAATGAACAACTTTTCCCAGTCACAGTTTTGTCGATCTTCTTCCTATCAGAGAATTTGTGGGTTTGTATCACCTGTTAATCTCAGAGTTTATACTTGTATTTAATGGAAAATAGAAAGAAGTACATATATTCTTCCTGAAACTGGAAATGGTCAGTCTATTTAAAATATAAATTGTTTTTTTCTTCAGACAGGATTTCTCTGTGTAAACGCCCTGGCTATCCTGAAACTTAGCCTGGCCTCAAACTGTGATTAAAGGCATATACCACACCTGCTTAACACAAAAATGTTAAGCTTTCTTTTAAGAACTTACTTTTATTTGTGCATATGTGAGTGCATGTACACCTGTGTGATTATAGAGGCCAAAAAGGGTGTTGTATCCCCCTGGAGCTGTAGTTGGGAGCCTGTGGTTCTGAATCTCCAAGTAGAACTGGGACCCGAATATCAGTCCCTTACAAGAAGAGCAAGCACTCATAACTCTTACATTTCTCCAGCCTTTTTTTTTTTTGGGGGGGGGGGCCTTGCTTAGTCCTGACTTCTGTAGTGCATACTTCCATGGCCAGTTTGGATTCTACCTGTGGTTTCCCTCTGCTGTGCTCTCCACAGTAGTGATGGCTTTCTTTCTTCTACTAGTTTGCAATCTCCAGGCCACACCTGGTTATCTCAGCATAGAAGGTGCTTAGTGTAGTACCTGGTATATCTGTTTAAACCACAAACACAGACAGGGTTTCTCTATGTAACCCTAGCTGTCCTAGAACTTAGATTTGTAGACCAGACTGGCCTTGAACTCACAGAAGTCGGCCTGCCTCTGCCTCCCAACTACTGGGATTAAAGGCATGCCTCAACTGTCCAACCACTAATACATAGATTAAGTTAAGAGACCTGGATAAACTCGGTTTGCTTCTGCTTGAAAAACAGTACTGTAAGAGCACTGTTATTTCCTTTTGTTACTTATGTGTGTATGTGCCACAGTATACATGTGGCTATCACAGGACAACTTGTAGGAACTGATTTTTTTTTTCTTACTTCCACAGTGTGGATTGTGGGGATGGAACCCCAGAGTTGTTAGATCTGGTGCAAGACAGGATAATTAAGCTATCCTGTCTACCTGATAGAATACAACCTTTAAAGAAGAATGTCAAATTTGTAATTGAATGTAGACTTCACAATTTGAACATGACAGGGAGCATGGCAGTGTGCAGGTAGATATAGTGCTGGAGAAATACCTCAGAGTCCTTGCAACATGAAGTCAACTGAACAGTCCCACTGAGGAAAATTTGAGCAAAAGAGATCTCAAAGTCCACCCCCAAAGTGAAATACTTCTCCAATAAGGCCACACCTCCTAATACTGTCACTCACTTTGGAGGCCATTTTCTTTCAAACCACACACATCTCAATCCTCATTCTCTGCTGATGATCTTTTTCTTAGGTCCTCCTCACCAAGGTACTGGAGTCAGTCTTAGCTTTCCCAAAGCTTACTGAAATGTACCCTGACATCTGCCTGGCCTTCCATAAATTTCCTATGATGCTTTATTGCTTGGAAGCAGTAAAAATCAAGAGTCTTAGTTTTAGAAAGAGGGCTGCTTTGAATGTCTGGTAGAATTCGGCACTGAAACCATCTGGACCAGGGCTTTTATTTTTGGGGAGGCTTTTAAAGACAGCTTCAATTTCCTTAAGGGTTATAGGCCTGTTTAGGTAACTAATCTGATCTTCATTTAATTTTGGTAGATGGTACCTGTCCAGAAAGCTGTCCATTTCATCGAGGTTTTCCATTTTTGTGGAATACAGATTTTCAAAGTATGATCTGATAATTCTCTGGATTTCCTGGGGGTCCGTTGTTATGTCCCCCTAGTGGGACCATGGGACTGCCTGCAGCCTGCCCAGGGATGGGATGGGGATTTGTGGAGAAGAAAGAATGACCTGATGTGGTGGGAGGGGGCAGGAACCTTGAATAAGGATATACAAGGTTAGAAAGTATGACTTCTTTGTTCATAATAATAATAATAATAAAAAAAGGGAAAAAAAGAAAGAAAGAGGGCTGCTTTAGTACTACTTCTGTAGCACTCCTGACACAGATCTCTGCCTGTCTGATGAGTTTGTTTGAAGACCCAAACCTGGTATGGACAAGGTTGTTTGCTGCTGTTGTTAATTTGTGGTGGTTAAGTTCTAATTGTCATACTTAAGAAGCAACCAGTTTGTAGACTGCTATTTGTGTCTTGAGCACAAGTATAACTGCTGTTTAATTTTCTTTCTTTAAAATTTAAAACAAAATGATGTTTGAATTTGGGCTAGGACAGATGTAGGCTTTGACTGCCATACTGCTTTGATATATGACCATGGACAAGCCATTTAATCTTAGAACCTCAAGTTATTCATTTGTTGCTAGGTTTAAATGGGATCTGCTGGTGTGTGTACAAAATTACCTCTGAGGGGCTGGAGAGATGGCTCAGCAGTTAAGAGCACACTCTGCTCTTCCAGAGGACCCGGGTTTGATTCCCAACATCCACATGGCAGCTAACAACTGTCTGTAGTTCCAGTTCCAGGCAAACACCAAGGCAAATAAATAAATAAAGTTTAAAAAAAAAAAAAAATTAGCTCTGAATCTGCACAGGAAGAGCCAAGTGACATAATGCTAGTTCTATTTACTACTGTTCCATGTGCATACACTGTGGTGTCAGAGTTCATAATGACCAAGCACAAATGAGTGTCAAGGTCCCACTGCACTGATTTTCTATAATTTTTAAGGGATTACTGGGGCTTTAAAACATTCCTGAATTACTCAATGTTTTAGAAAGTAGAAGGTAGTACTTGTGTGTCAAAGTGAGCTTATGTTACACCACTAATTATGACTAAGAGATTCTGTTGTATGATGTGCTTTCTTTTAAAACAATATTTATTTTTATGTGAATTGGTGTTTTTTTGCCTGCATGTATAACTATGTAAGGGTGCCAGATCTTGGAATTACAGACAGTTGTTAACTGCCATGTGGATGCTGGGAATCAAACTCTGGTCCTCCGGAAGAGGAGCCATCTCTCCAGCCCATGATGTACTTTCTGTAGAGAAATTGAGGTAAGATCACTCAAAAAGGTGATGTTTCCTGGCAGAGTCCAGGTTAATTGATGCTGCACATTATCTTCTGTGGCTTGCAGGGTATCTATACTGCTGTGCCCTGTCTAGAATGTATTAAATCACGGTAACTGTACTTAGCTCTTTAAAAGGTAGAAATAATTAGTTTGAAACAGCCATGAATGGCTTAGCTTTTGACTTGTACCTTTTGAAAGTAAAACTGGAAAAGCTGAAACAAAAACTGATATTAAATTTATTTATTATTAGTTTTTTTAAAAAATTATATACATTTGCTTGTGTGGGGGCCTGGGAAACATACCCATGTGCCATGACACATGGAGAGCAGAGGGCAGTTTGCAGGAACTGGTTCTCTCCTTCTGTTAATCCTGAAATTCACTAGAGAAGAACCAGATCCATCATTTTGGCCAAATTAAAGCAAGTATTTATTAAAGTGTTAAATACTGACCAAGATGGAATTTGGTCAAGACCATCACCTAAAAACTTGCCAGGTGAGTGGCTCTAGACACACGCTGGTGGGGCTTATATGGGCAAAACTCATACGTCATGGAACTTTCCCAAAGAATCCCAGGAAGTAACCTGGTCCTTAGGCAGGTGGGGATTACAGGTTAATTTAGGGTCTAACACTTCAACTATGTGGGTCCTGGGAACAAACTCAGGTCAGGAGGCTTGGTGGAAGTGCCCTTTCCCACTGGGCCATCTACCCAGTAAGAGCATTAATTTTAAATAACTAAAAAGATAAAATACTCAGAGTAAGAATAAAAGTATATGAAAGTGAAAATGTGTGTAGTCCTTTAAAGATGTAGTCTGAAGCATTAATGTGCAGTCTGAAGAGGGAATAACCACATAGCTGTGAGTTTTTAGTTTTTCCTCATTAATTTTTTTCACTGTTGTCTAACTGGACCTCTGAGTTAAACTATTGACATTTTAATTCCATCCCATTGTCTCCACTACCCTTTGCTTAGTTCATAGAAAATATTAATGGAAGGAGTAAGATGGAAAGAAAAGACCGATAGTATTTCACAGAAGTTCTTCTGGTTTCTATTCAATGAGGAACTGGTTCTATTTAAACTGAGTTGTACTTGAGTGGTATTTTACTGACATAGGAAAGTAAAAAAGTCAATGATGCTTCTTTGTTGTTGTTCACTGGGCTGATTTTGGTTTGTAAACCAACCTAAGTGAGTTTAAGAAAACCACATTTAGACAGCTGTGCCTCCCTCTCTGACTAACATCCTGGAGACAATTTCTGTTTTGTTTCCCACTTACTCTTGGTTTCCTATATCCAAGACTTGGAAAGAAAAAAAATCAGCAACACCAACAGACATAGTAGACCCAAAAAGTCCCTTAAACAAACACCTGCCATATTAGGCAATCGACGAAAAAAGAGACATTCTAGCTAAATAAAAGTCTTCACATACAAGCACTCTACTCCAGGCAAATGCCACAAAGGGGTTCTGGAAGACTCAGCTTCACCCACACCTTACCAAAACTGTCTAAGAGGACAGACTTCTGCACTCACCAGGCAACAACAAGGTACTCAACCACTGCCAGACTGAGTGAGGAACCAGAATAATCTACCAAGGTCCATAAGGTATCTACTGCACCACACGCATACAAGCATATCCAGACCACTTTTCCAATTTGACAGTAAAGAGCAGCTCTTCCCCCTCCTTGCTGGACTAGTGTCAGGCCTTTTGGAGAGCAGAACTCTTATTAGCATCAGTAGTAATGAAAGTCACATGACCAAATAAATACATGGCATGCCAAAAAGCTGGCAGGTACTAGTGAAGACCTACCTCCTTCACCCCAATGATTAAGGAAGCATCTGCTGTAAGAGTAAGGCTGCTAACCTAGAAAGATGGAAAATCTCACTACCTGAGTTTGATGCCCAAATCTGTAAAAAACAAATATAAAAAGAAAGTATATATGTGACCACTTGAAACACCCAGGCCTCTATTGAGGAACTGACTCCATCATATTAACCTGTGGACATGTCTGTGGGGCATTCTGTAACTGCCAATTGGTGCAGGAGGGCCCAAGCCACTATAACCAGTGCCATCTCTAGGCAGGCAGGCTGGGCTGTGTAAAAAGGGTAGCTGAGCAAGCTAGGAAAACAAGCCAGCAAACCTCATTCTTCTGCTCCTGCCCTGAGCTCCTGCCTTGGCTTCCCCTGATGATGGGCTGTAACCTATTAAGCCAAATAAACCCTTTCCTTCCCAAGTTACTTTTGATCATGGTGATTTATCATAGTAACAAAAAGCTAATTAGAACAATATATATATATATATATATATATATGTATGTATGTATGTATATGGAGAGAAACAAAAACAGATACTTTAGAACTGAAAATCATGAAAGCAATTAAGAAAATACTATACAGTATTTCAACATTAGAATAAAGTGAAAGCTGAAGACCCCACTTGAAGTGCTTTCTGCGACAGAACCTGGCTATGCAGCCCAGTTTGAACTCAAATTTCAGATCATCCTGGCTATTAACAATAATTAGCCAATTCATCAACAAGAAAGCAGAAGATTAAAAAAACAGAGCCTAAGACCCATGAAACTATAATAAGTGATCTAATAGTCATTCATATTGTCAAAGTCCCAGAGAGAGAGAGGGAGAGGGAGGGAGGGAGGAAGGGCGGGCTCTGGGGTGAAAAAGAATTGTAGAATGTCAAACTTACCAAACTTGGGGTGAGGTGGAGGATACAGAGCAAACTACAAACAGGATAAACCCACAGAGATCCACTCTAAAATCATCACAGTCAAAGTGAACAACAAGAAAAATATGAAAGCAGTTACAAGAGAAACAAAATTCATTTGTAAAAGAAAGTTTAAAAGGCTTCTCATCAGAAACCATAAAAACCAGAAGGTATGAGTATTTTTGAAGGGAGGGGACAGAGGGATGAAATGGGGGGAGGCTGAAGGCAGACTGGGAGAGATAGGGAGGGTGAAGCAGAGGGATACATGGGGGGGAAAAGACCTTTTTTAAATAAACAACTTTAAAAAAAGAACTAAATAGAATTGTGTATTTATCAAAAACTTCAAAAATGAAAGAGAAATCAAAATGTCTCAGGTGACAGAAAACTAATTTGCCCTAAATAAATAATTAAGCCTGCATGCTGTTTCTCTGGGCAAAATGGAAATGATGAAGGAACCTGGAAGGTGAGAGAAGAAGAAACTCTGAGTTCACCTCCAGAGTTTCTAGGCTGTTGAGAGCAGTTGTAGCCAAAGCCACAGTGTGAGGGTTTAGGACAGCACAGTTACAGATGCAGACTAAAAGTAGCCAGGGAGGATAACCTGGTGATATGACACCAGCAAAATGACAGCCCATGCCAGCATACATAAGGCTTCAAGTACTAAAGGGACCAAGTAAAGCAGGTACCAAAAACTACACGAATGAAAGCATCCAAAAGGGAACTCTGGAAAAGTGCCACAAGAAAGCCAGTGAGAGAAGAAACAAAATAAAATGTAAAATGGCAGACTTAAGGGTTAGTTATCAATAATTACCTAAATTTAAAAATCTGTGTCCCTTAAAAAACAAAGACTGGCAAAATAGACTGTAGAGAAAAAATTTTTAAAGGCCTACCTATATGTTTCTATAGAAACAGATAAAGCAGATCTCAGGGCAAAGAAAACTGCCAGAAACAGATTATGAGTATTTATAAGGACATCAAATGTACAGGATAGCATAAGAATCTGGAAAAGTATATGTACCAAAGTATGTCACAGGAAATAATGCTGAAAATATATGAACACAAGTAGAAAGACTTGAGAAGACAGATCTATCTACCAACAGGACTCTTGAGCAAGTAAGTATAAAATCAACAATACCAGAAAAAGTCAACACTACCAAACTAAAGGGTCCCATCAAAATTACAGACCAGGACCATAACACACTAGTTTAGTATCTACAGAACATATTCTGAGATCCTATCCTGGACATTAAAAAACTCTCAACATTTTTTTTTTTTAAATTAAGTCACAGTTTATTACCTAAGCACAAAGGAACCAAACCATAAACC
Source organism: Sigmodon hispidus (assembly GCA_004025045.1). Classification (NCBI taxonomy): domain Eukaryota; kingdom Metazoa; phylum Chordata; class Mammalia; order Rodentia; family Cricetidae; genus Sigmodon; species Sigmodon hispidus. Next base: position 102,387 of record PVIH01005194.1, read on the forward strand.
AATAGTACAAAAGTGAAGAAAACCCCCAAATACTTGAAAACTGAACAAGATACCTCCCCAACCATCCCAGGAGCATAAAAACAAGTCTTGAAAATTTTAAAATGTACTGGTTTTAACAGCATGAAGACAAAATTCAGCATACTTGCTGGAGAAAACTAAAGCAGTGCTAGGGGAGATTTACAACAACAAATGCTCATTGCCCCGGCCAGCAGGGTCTTTAGCATGGACCTATACCTGGGAAGGAAGCAAATGGAAGGCAGGAACACAAAGAACGGAAGGACAAGACAAATTTCTCTGACCAAGTCCTCCAAAGCTTTATTATTACAGCCAATATTTATACAGAATCTCTGCCATGCAGGTAGCTGGGAGGAAAGGGGTGGGATATTCAAAAGAATGTAGCAAGCCTGTGAGGGGAAGTAACAGACAGGGTAGAATCGATATGGAAATCTATCTGTTATCAGTTGAGGGCCTGGGGTAGGTCACCTTGCTGTTCTGAGAAGGTCAAGGAGAAATCCTGGAGTCATGGTTTAGCTTAACAATAAGGGTGTGTAGTTTTCTGGTATTTGGCTATTGAGGGTATAGACTGCTGGCTAGCTGTAGAGGAGCTAACTTATAAAATATGGCTAATTTAGACTTTGGCTCCCAACAGCTCATATTGAGAAATGGAAAGTTTCAAATCTATTAGCTAAGCTTCCACTTCAAGAAGCTGGGATAGAATAGGAACATACCAATGAAAAAGAATAATAGCTAGTGCTAGGCATGATGGTGTACACCTTTAATGCCAGCACTTGGGGGGGCAGGTGTAGGTCAATCTGTGAATTTGAGGCCAACCTAGTGAGTTCCAAGACAGCTAGGGCTGTTACATGAAGAGACCTTGTCTCAAAACACAGGCAAAGAAAAAAATAAAGAAAAGAAAAGGGGAGAGAGGGAGAAGGGAGGGAGGGAACACAGCTAGGCATAATCCAGAGCTGCAGAGGAGGTGAAACTAGATGGGAACTACTAGAGTACTACTATAAGCTGGCTGGAACACCTAATAGAATCACAATTAATTAATGGACATGCTATAGGAACTAGCTTCTGTGAAAGACTTTGGTGAGGTTTGTTTACAAGGCAACCACCAGGCTCCTTCAGAAAAGATTCACCAAAATCATTTCTATGGCTCTGAAAAGAGGAAAAAACGGTAACTTGGTGATCTAAGTCCAGGTAGTCCTGCTAATAAAGACCAATGGCTAAGAGAAAAACTTCAGCAGAGTTTATTCAGCTTGGAGAAGGCAGTCTTCATATTCTAAAACCTCAGAAGAGGCTCTGGTCTTCCCTAAAGGAAAGAGTAAAACTAAGAGGCAGGAAATTAACAGCCCACTAACAAACAGTGTAAGACTGAGACTTAACCACAGGATTGCAGAATACTATGCCATCTCCCCCACTGCTGGCTTCAGTGAACCACAGAGGAAAGACCTCAAGAAGCCAGTTCCTAAGGAGGGAAGCTGTTAGCAGAGACTAGGCACAGGGCCACATACTTGTGATCCTAGCATCTAAGGGAGGGAAGCAGGAAGAAGTTTAAAGCCAGTCTTGCAAGTTTGAGGACAGTGTGGGCTACATTGAGACTGTGTAAAAAAGAGAGAATACTCCAAAAAATCCTAAAAGCAACTGTGCCAAACCCTCAGATACTTGAATTTCAAGTGTCTAGTATGTACAACTACAACAAACATTAAACAGACCAATTTCTGGCCAAATTAGCCTAACACCTCACACCACAGGGTGATACAAAACTGACTCATAATCAAAACTTGCAAAGCATGCTGAAAGGTAAAAAAACATAGTAACAAAAGCAAGTAACACAATCAAATTTGGATACTGTACAGATGGTAAACAGGGAACTTAAGGTATTTTAATTATGTTATTAAGAAAAAGTAGACAATATGCAAAGACAAATGAGTAATATAAACAGAGTTTTTAAAATCCTACCGAAGAATCAAAATGCAAGCAAGAAGTTAAGACTGTACCAAAGTAGAAGATGACTTTGATGGTATGAACAGCAGACTGAACATGGGTAGCAGGAGAACTGCTTGAACATATGCCAATACAAGTTTTCCAAACTGAAAATAGGATAAGAACCAAAAAAACCTACAAATAAGTATACTATATTCAAGCTACAAAAACCAGAAAAAAAAAGGAAATACTGAAGGACAGCAGAGAAAAAAAATTTATAGAGGAACAAAGGCAAGAATTATAATCCTCTCCGGAAACCATGCTAAGAGGAAGAGGGGTGAACGAAGAAAAACAGCAACAAGACAAAACAGATTTCTGTACCTAAAGAAATTATATTTCAACATGAAGCATGAATACTAATTTCATCTCAGTTATGTATATGTATGTTTGTGTGTGGGTATGTGCACATGTGCACAGGTACCCATGGAGGCCAGATGCCACATCCCTAGAGCACCTGATATCATTCTAAGAACGGAACTCAGATCCTCTGCAAGAGCAATATGCATTCTTACCTATTCAACCATCCTCCATCCCATAACCCTTCCTTGAGCCAAAAAATCTAAAGATTTCAACCTGAGAGGGGTAAGAGGAACAGAAATGAATTCTACTCCCCAAATTGTTGTAGAACCTCAAATAAAAAAAAAAAAAAAACCTACCAGGATCACAACTAGTTTATTTCCAAGAACTGACAAGCTAATTCTAATACTGACACAGCAGTTAAAGAAACCACAAAAGATGTAACTTTTAGGGGGAAAAAAAACCACACACAGAGGAAGAAGGCTAACACCTTCACAATTTTAAAATGCTACAAAAAAAAAGAGTGTGTGTACGTATAAAATAACAGATAGGCACTAAATGTCCTGAAACAGGCCACTGTGTCTACCTATGGCCAATAAATTGCTATACTTGATGAAGTAGATGTCTTTAACAAACTGCACTAGAAGGAAGGACTAGACACTTTTAAAAGCAAACTGAAGGTCAGACATGGGGGTGTACACTTTTAATCCCAGCTCTTGGGAGGCAGAGGCAGAGAGATTTTGAGTTTTTAATGCCAGCCTTTCTACAAAACAAGTCCCAAGACAGCCAAGGCTATCCATGTTGGGGGTTGAAGCTTATTTCACACTTTACTTAAAAAGTAACTCAAAATGGGGGCTGGAGAGATGGCTCAGAGGTTAAGCAAACTGATTGTTCTTCCAGAGGTCCTGAGTTCAGTTCCCATCAACCACATGGTGGCTCACAACCATCTATGATGACATCTGGTGTCCTGTTCTGTATAATAAATAAATCTTTAAAAAAAAAAGAAAAAAGTAACTCAAAATGATTAAAAACTTAAACTATTAAACTGTTTTATAGTTTAGGAAAAGGCACAGAGTAAATCTTCATGACCTCAGACTTGGCAATAGATTCTTGGATACGACAACAAAAGCACCAGCAACAACACTGTTTTCCTGGAGCATCAGCCTGCCAGGAAATCCACAGATTCTAAACTTGTAAGTCTGCATGCTTGTGCAACCAAATGCTTAAAACACACTCCCATCTTGTGTATGTAGGCACTTATGAAGATACACACACACACAAGTGATTCTATTTCTTCAAATATACCTAAAATTACTATGCCGCGAGCTCTTAGACTTGAAACAAAGCATGACCCACATAGAGAACTGATAAACTGGAATTCATTGAAATGAAACATTGGTTCTGGGAAAGGATAAAAAAGAGAAGCTATACAACAGGATAAAATATTCACAAGCCATCTATTTATCTGACAGATGACTAGTATTCCAGACTATTAAGAACTCTCAAATTCCATTTGAATAGGAGGTGATGAGGGGTTGGGGAGATAGCTTAGTTGGTAAAGGAAAAGCAGGTTACAGACCTTTACTAAATGGGGAAAATACACGCAAATCTAAATTCTAGGGATGATGGCTCAGCAGGTAAAAATGCCTAATGATCAGAGTTTGAATCCTTTGAACCCATGTAAAAAGCTGGATACACCGGAAGAGGTGGTACACCCAGCACTCAGGAGGCAGAGGCTGAGGATCTCTGTGAGTTTGAGGCTAGCCTGGTCTACAGACTGAGTTCCAGGACCGCCAGAGCTGTCTGGAAAAAAAGAAAAACAAAAAGCTGGATGCTGTAGCAGTATCTTTTATGCCAGCACACTCCTTTGACAATGTGGACAGTAGAGACAAGAGAACCCCTCAGAAGTCCACAGGCCAGCTAGCCTGAAATACACAGTGCAGGGGCAAGGAGGCCATGCTTCAATAACAAGCGGAAAGCAAAGCACCTGAGGTTGAGGTTGGGTGGGTGCCAAATACATACACACACACACACACACACACACACACACATATATACATACACACACATATTAATATATATATATAATGCTAGTAGAAAAGACTTGACAGTGAGTCTAAAGTCATGAACATAACATCCTATTTTGCAGAAGCTGGTGGAAAAGCACAAAGAGTAAAAATGAAGAAAGTACACATTATTAATAGAACAAGAAATGTTTGCACTGTACCAGAAGAAAGACAATTGCCAACACAGATGTACTTGTAAATGATAGTAAGGATAACAGTAGAAACAACAATCATAGGGACAAGTGTGTTTTGCTGAATATCTGTTAACAGACAACCATCAAGATATTCCCTCACTAATCCTCAAAACTTGTTACTCAAACTCGGTGCAGTCTCCAACAGAAGAGACAAATGAGCTACATCATCAACAGGACAAGACTGTAGATTCCGAGATGAAGAACTGAAGACAGCATATCTATCATGCTCTCACTCCTTGATTGCTCATTTTAGGGAAGTCTATTTGCTATATTCAAACAGCTGTGAGGAGGCTTAACTAGCAACATTCATTGTAAGCCTATGATTGCAGCCTCAAGACATCAAGTTTCTACTGATAAACTTACCCACAAAACGAGAAAGGACATGTTCTCTGTTTTAAACTGATTAACTTGGCAGTTAATTAAGCAGCAACAGGCACTCGATGCCCTTACCATATGCCTCAACATTCCTATGACTGCTCCTTAACAAAGGTTAAAGAATCACATCCTCCTACCCTAGGGAGGCTGAATTATGAGCTCCTGGCAGAGGATCCAGGGTTTGGTTCCTAGTACACACTAGGTGGCTCACAACCATCCGTAACTCCAGTTCCAGGAAATCTGCCACCTTCTCTTCTGACCTTTGCAGGCAACAGGCACAAACATGGTGCACATACATACATGCAGGCCAAATACACATAAATGAAATTCCCTTAGATTTGGGATGTAGTTCAGTGGTAGAGTGTTTGCCTAACATGAACAAAGGCCCACAGTTTACCCAGAGCTTTACAAAATGAGTAAATTTCCCCCAATTATCATACAGCTGGAAAATGCCAAAGTCAGATTAAAATGAAAGCCAGGATTATTGACTACTGTGCAAATGTGCTCCTTATTTGTATACCATGGCTTTTTTTGTGTGTTGTTTGGGGATTTATGTTTTGCTGTGAAACAGAAAGCAAAATGATCTGATAAGAGCAAAGCAAAGCATAAGTGATTCAGTGAAAAGAAGAAAATGCAAGAGATTTTGAGACCATTGCCATGGAGAGTGAAGAGTCTGCCAAGAACTCATCAGACTTTCAAACAGTGCTAAGGCACAGAAGATCAAGAGCTATCAACTTCCAGTGCAGGAAACTTAAGACTGTCATAACCAAAAGAAGACAGGATTATTTGTGAACATAAATATAATTTTAGCTGTGAAATTGTGACTAGATGGACTAGAAAACACATCTTTCCCAAGGCCTCCAGGTTCCATAAAGAACTACACACAAAAAAATTTCAGAAATATCTTCCTACATATATGTGTATGTATATATGTGAACATATATATATATATATTTTAAAGACAGGGTCTCACTATGTAGCTCTGGCTGGTATGAAACTTGCTATATAGACCATCCTGGCTTCAACACAGAGATCTGCCTCCCTCTGTCTCCTAAGTGCTAGGATTAAAGGTGTATGCCACCACATTCAGCCTCAGCAAAAACTACATATTCTGTATCAGAGTATCACATTCAAACTGAAGAGCTCATAGAAGACAACGGCAGTGCTAGTTCATGCCTTAATCTCAAATACTCAAAAGTTCTCTACAGAATCTTCTTGTAGCCTGTATCCATTCAAAAAAATGCTATAAACAGAATTACAACTTACAGAATTACTAACTAATTACCAACTCACTTGACCCAAAATAATTTTATTACAAGAGTTAGGAGATTTTAGCTCAGCAGCAGAGTGCTTACCTATTAAGTCCAAGACCAAGAGTCAAGTTCCCAGCACAAAGAAGAAAAGAAGTTAGAGGGAGGTTCTCTTCAGTCCAAACAAACAAACAAAAAACCCAGAAGGCAACATAACTTCAGACTAAGAAGTCATATTTAAATTGACTGTAAACTAAAAATAAAAAATTTACTTAAATATCAAAATTACCCAAATACATGAGGTTTCAATTTTATACATGAGATTTTAAAATTACTTCATTGAAAAAATAAACCAGCATACACAATCTGAAAAGAAAGCCAGGTAGGGGAAGTCAAAACCAAACAAGGGACACATTTCTTTCCAGACCAGTACTGAGTCAATCATGGGAAAGTACTTAGATACAAGCATCGGACTGGACTGACATAGGGTTATTTGTTCTATACTATTTGGTGCTCCAGGGTAGCGAGTTCCAGTTAAGCAAGTTAGCCATCAATATACCAGGGCCAACTGTTCTAATATAGCCATGTGTTACACTTGAGCACTTGCTAAAAACAAGTCAAAGTGAGAACAACCAGAAAACAGAACACAGTTTCTGCTAAAATAACCATCACCCACCTTTAAAGGGAGAACTTCCTGCCTAATACACATCAATAAGTCTAAGAATCAGGAATACCACAGAAGTACCCTCTGTGAATGTCACAAAGCTATCTCCCATTTCCTAAAATGTAAAATATTTAAGTCAGGATGGAATCCATGTGCTCTGAACATATAAAGCAAAACAGCCAACATTATGGATTTAATTAAAATGCCATTTTCACCTGACTTCTCTCTTACCCTCATTTGCTCAGTGGAGCTGCTGCTAAGCTCGTCTCCGGACTCAGAATCCTGGTGTGTTCTTTCAGAGCCTTCTCCAGCTGAGTCACAAGACTGCTCCTGAGAGAAAGTAGTCTTCTCTACCTCTAAGAACTCTGGCCCAGGAAAGTGACCAAATAAGCGTGTCCTACTCTGGCTGGAAACTTTGGGAGAATGTGAGTCACTGTTAAATTTTCCGTTATTATGGGTCAGGTCCAGGCTTAGGTTGAGAGTCTGGCCTGAATTATAACTGGATCCAAAATTCTGATTGGCATCACGAATAAGACCTGTTCCTTGAACAGATGACGATGGCTTTCCAAAACTTGAAAGCTCAGGCATTTTGTTCACATTTTCTGTCGATCTCTGGAGATGTATACTCTGTATCGTCTTCATAGAATTATTTGGCAGTCCAGCTGCCTGTTTCACAGGTGGCATCAGTGCTTTGCGGGTAACCTCCTTGACATACTGTGCTGGCACATAAAAAGCTTTGGAATTCTCATCAGGTCTGACCTGCCACCAGTCATCATTGGTCTTCTTCACTAAGATGTACCGCTCCCCTTGTCTGATGACGACCTTCCGGTCCTTTGCTTCATACTCATAATCATATTCCACTTCAATATACACTTGTCCTGCAGCAATCTTTCCACTTCTCTCAGCCATTTTTACTCAGTAAAACTCAGTCTCAAAACAGATGGTATGCCACATTATGCCTTATGCCTTGCTGCATTAATATAACACTTTAAATGGAGAAATGAAAGAAAAAAATTAATGTAATCTAGATTTGATATTCAGAAACATTATACATACCATTTAAAGATCATTACCTTCAAACCTCAAGCCCTATAAAGTAAACATATCATTATACATATGTCATCCTACATTTAAAACATTTTCATTCTAATTCTTCACTACTACAATGGTATGAATTGTGACCCACCGATGGTACAGTCAAGTCCTTACCTTGAGACTTATAAAGGTGATCTTATCTGGAAATAATGATCTTTGCAGACAGAATGTTAAGACAAGGTCCTTGTGGTGGTTTGAATGAAAATAGCCCCTATATAAGCATATAGGGAGTAGCATTATTTGAAAGGATTAGGATATGTGGCCTTGTTAGAGAAGGTGTAGCCTTAATGGAGGAATTGTGTCACTGGGGGCTGGTTTTGACTTTTCAGATGCTCAAGCCAGGCCCAGTGGCTCACTCTCTTCACTCTCTTTCTACTGTATGCCCACTCAGATGTAGGACTCTCAGCTCCTCTCCATCACCATGTCTGCCTGTGTGCCACCATGTTTCCCTCCATGATGATAATGGACTAAACCTCTGAACTGTTAACCAGTCCCAATAAAATGTTTCCTTTATAAAAGTTGCCATGGTTATAATGGTGTCACTTCACAGCAATAAAAACCCTAACTAAAATAGTAGTATTTAATCAGAGGGACCCTAAAATGCCCATGTCAGTACCTTGTTGTATTACTACTGTATGGTATGTGTGTTCTTTTAATGTGCACTTGTACATATTTGAGCACACTTGGGTACACATCCATGTAGAGGCTCAAGATACCCTCTATTATTCTCTAGAGTATCTTGATAAATCCAGAGATTTGGCTAGTTTGGGTGGTCAGCTAGCTCTGAGGACTCTGTCTATACCTCCAATGTGATGAATTATAAGCAGGCTGCCATACCCATCCAGCATTGCCTATGAGGTAGGGATCTGAACTTTAGTCCTCAGGCTTAAGTAGCAAGCAGTTAAGCCTTTGCCCCCAAGCCTCCAGCTGTGTCCCTTTACCATGCTTTTAAAAAGGAAGGAGACATTTAGAAACAGAAAAGTGAGGGTAGGGAGGTAGTTTCAGTTGGTAATGTGTTTGAATAAGCATACACAAAGGCCTGGATTCAGCTCAGGACTGGGGCTCTTGTCATCAATTCTTACTCTGGCTCCTGCCCTAAATCTCTCCAATCCAGGGGGCTAGGCTTCACTTTCCTTCCTCCAGCTTCTCATTTCTATATAAACCTGTCATTTTGGCCACTCGATCTCTTGGTTCTTCTCTCTTGGTCTGCTTGCCCTCTCTTCTCTTCCTCTCCTCCTCTCTCTTCTTTGATGGTCCAGTTCAGTCTGGACCTCCAGAAGTCTCTAGATAAACTCCCTCATACCTACAATAAAATCCTCCTCAACCATACAGAAGAGTAGTCATGTCCTCATTTTCAGCATCCTAGGCTACATAGCAAGTTTGTGGTTAGCCTGGATTTATGAGACTTGTCTCAAGGGGGAGGGGGGAGATAGAAAGAAAGAAAAGAGAAAGGAAAGGAAAAAAGAAGGAAGGAAAGAGGTAAGAGAGAAACAAAACAGAAGCATCAAACGAAACAAAAAGGCAAACACTGGCAGACCATCAAGGATTTCCAGCAACCACAAGAAGCTATGATAAAAAAAAAAACACAAGATCTTCCCTAAAGTGCATTGAGGACAAACACGCTGCTAACACTAACACTTTGATACTTTTAGGTGAAGGTTCTTATCATGTAGTCCAGGATGACCTCATGAAGATCTGTCTGCCTTGGTCTCCCCACTGCATTGATCAATGTCACTGCTGGGCCTGGAGAGATGGCTCAGAGGTTAAGAGCACTGACTATTCTTCCAGAGGTCCTGAGTTCAATTCCCAGCAACCACATGGTGGCTCACTACCATCTATGATGAGATCTGGTGCCCTCTTCTGTGCACTGTATACATAATAAATAAATAAATATTAAAAAAAATAAAACCACCTGTTTACAGTACAGTTATCACTGACCCAAAATTTAAAAATTTGCAACATTTTATACACTAACATGGCACAGGTGGGAAATTCCATGCCTCTTCCCAAGTGATGGGTCACAGTTTGAACACAGATGCAGGTGTTATTGTACACTGTGTGTAGAAATAATCACTTTAAGGACTATCATTTAAGATAAAGTCAATAAACTGAGGTTGTAACTAAATTACCAATATAATTTCAGTAACTGCAATTTATTTCTAGACAAGCTACTTGAATTAATCATACAGTAACAGTTTCAAAAAAATTAAACTTACCTTAGACTGCTGTAAACATCTGATGTTTCATTTAAACCTATAAAATTAAATAAAAATTTGTATTATCTCTAACCAAGATTCCTTAAAAGAGGCTAAGCATAAATGTTTATAATTCTGAAGCATGATTTTTATGACTGTGTTAAGAAATACAAGGGAGCATTATATAATTTCTCACACGCTCCAATAAAACCACTCTGACCATTGAGATCAGTTTGGCCACTACTACTGCTGATCACTGTCTCAACATCCAGTACTTTTACTCTGACAACCAGCATGTTTTAAATTTCTGATTTATAATAAACAAATTTGGTAAAACTGCCAAGATAATTGTTTCTCCAAATCCATGCTACTCAGTGGGCATACAGAATATGTGTTTAAAGTTAACACATTTTTTTAAACCACAGATTACTTACTCTTTACAAAAAGGGAAACAGATATCATAATGCTTCTTTTTGATGAAGAACTTCAAACTAAATGATGAAAGCACACCTAAAGTGCAGAATGCCACCTGCACTGTGTGTTCTTACTGAAAGCACATTTCACCTCATGCAAAGGTTACACAAAATCCAAAAGAAAAGGCATTCCACTAGACAACAGAACTAACTCTTCAAAGACTCAGTGTCATGAAAACTAAAAAAGGGAAGAGATTCCTGAAGATTAGACATTTTTATTAGCAAAACTGTTTGGTTAGAAGTACCTAAATTTTACCACATCCAAAAACTACTACTTCCTGTTTCTATACCACCCTTATCCTGTCACATTTGCTCATCACAGTAAAGAGAGTTTCCAACTTTTAAACTGTTTATCTCTGCCTTCATACATGACTGGGCATCAGTCACTCTGTGCTTTAATCCCACATAAAATTTTCACAACTTTTCAAAAGTTCATCCTGAGGGCAGCAGAGATGCTTCAGTAACTAAGAGTACCTGATACTCTTCCAGAGGACCTGAGTTCAGATCCTAGCAACCACACTGCCACACTGGATAGCTTACAGCTATACAAAACCCTAACTCCAGGAGATCAAATGACCTTTTCTGGCTTCTATGGCCATACACACAGATATAACAAACATAGACACAGACAGACATAAATACATAGATCACACACACCACACACATACATTCTCTCTCTCTCTCTCTCTCTCTCTCTCTCTCTCTCTCTCTCTCTCTCTCTTTTAAAAAACAAAACAAATTAAAAAAAAAAAAAAAAAAAAAACCCAGCTAGGTGGTGGTGGTGGCATATGCCTTTAATCCCAGTACATGGGAGGCAGAGGTAATCAGATCTCTATGAGACCAGCCTGGTCTACTGAGCTCCAGGACAGCCAGGGCTGTTACACAAAGAAATCCTGTCTGAAATGAATGAATGAATGAATGAATGAATAAATAAATGCCCAGAAAGTTCATACTGAATCATGGTCATATGCAATACAAAAAGCAGAGGCAGACAATAAATACAGTGGTGGTCCTTAAGATGTCAATAAAGCTGAAAACTGCTGTCATGGCATCCTAACATCCTAGTATAACACATTAGTCATTTTTGTGGTAACATTGATATACACACACCATGCTACAGTAGTAGAAAAGGCATAAGATAAACAGTTATATGCAGATCATAGCACTTGATAAAGTGATTGTTATGATTGTGTTTTTATGCCGCATTTTATCAATATTTCTGAAACTATTATCTAATACATATATTTATGTTTTTTAAAAAGTTCCTACTTAATAATGTGCCATGTAATGCTGGCAGCATCATCACACATCATGGTTTTACATCACCCACTGCATCAAAAAGGCACATGAAGCAAGTGACAGTTCAGGTTTGTGTAAACACACTGATGGTCCAACAATGAGGGAATCAGCCAATGACATATTCTTACAATTCCACTGTTAAATGAAGCATACTGTGCTTTATCTTGAGATGGCTTGAGTTTATCTTTTTCCAGGAAAATAGAAAGTAAGTACAATCTTTGAAGACACAGAAATGAGTAAGGAACTATGCAGCTACTTTTCACAAGGTTACTGTAGCTTAGAAACATCAAGACTGCTGAGACAGTGTTTGACTTCCTGCTAGTATAGAGATTGCAGCACTGCACACAGCAGTGGATTACAGGCCCAGTCACATTCCCCCTTTACTGCCAGGCCTTGTGATTGCACCCACTCTAGTGACTACCAAGACAAGTAGGAACGAACAGTTAGAAAAGAATTACCCAAGGGAGACATCCAATCTATAGCTTTAGATAAAAAATGAGATGTGAGAAGGCAAGGCAAATGTGGCAGTTGAATGATATAACCTATATAGAAAGGTAGTCTCATATTAAAGAGGATGAAGTGAATAAAATGAGCAAGAGCAGAATGGAAATGGGGAACAGAAGCTACATATAGATTAGTCAAAATAGAGGTAAGAGCTAGGAAATGAAATGGGAACGCCCTAAAATAATTGTTAAAGCCATACACATCTCAAAAGCAGATTATACACTATAAACAACTCTAAGAAAATCAAATAGAATGGAAGAAGTCATAAACTACTAAAAGATTAAGATATTCATGAGATGGCTATAAAAAGATTTATGTGAAAATCAAATACAATTGTGTGAATCATTTATTCTATTTTAAGAACAAACTACACTAAAACGAAGGCTTACTTTGATTTGGATTTGTTTCTTCTCTTTTCCTTAGATGAGGTCAAAAGCTGTTTATTCTGATAACTTCAGATAGGATTCTGCTTATTTAACTAGGAAACTCTCTCACCAGAACATTCCTGAAATGAACTCTATTCAGTACTTATCACCACATGCCTCTGTCCATGTTCATCCCAAACACAAAATTGTGAAGCACCCAATCACCAGAAGCTTCAGTTTTTGCATTTCTACTACGCTGAACACCCCCCTTGCTTTTCTCAGCAATTTTAAAAAATGTCCACATGAGACTTTCAGGCCTCCTGGCTATCTTTCTTCCTTCCCTGTTGCAATCATCTCTTTCCTTCCCTAACCCTAACCCTAACCCTAACCCTAAATATGTACATCTTTTGTATGTACGTGGGAGAGGTGGGAGGGGTGTGTGTGTGTGTGTGTGTGTGTGTGTGTGTGTGTGTGTGTTGCACCTTGCCATTCACCTTGCTATTTTTTACTTTTTGTTTTAATTTGGGTTTTGTTTTGTAACAGAGTCTGGAATCTGATAAGCTACATAGACCAAGCTAGCCTCAAACTCCCAGAGATCATCTTCCCTCTATCTATGATTAAATCTGTGAGCCACCACACCAGGCTTTGTTTTGCTTTGTCTTGTTGGGGTTCTTTCTGTGTTTTGAGACAGGGTCTCTCACTGGTCTGAAATGACCAGCAAGCCCCAAGGATGCACCCAGTGCATCTCTATCTCCCCAAGGCTGAGATTACACTCACAGGCCACTATACCTGGCTTTTTATGTGAGTTCTGTGGAACAAACTCAGGTTTTCGCAACTGAACCATTTGATGAACTCAGACTCAGATTTTCTACCATGGTACTTTGTCATCTGATAACCTCTTTTCTCCATCTGTTATTTTTTGTATTGTCTTTCTCATGTAAATTTCTAAAATGCTTGCCACAAGTTATTCAGCTCAGCAAATGTTATCTTCCTCCCCCGGGACATCTGCTCTAACTAACTACATCTTACTAGATATACCCAAAACAAAATAAACAAGAAAATAAAATCTTAAAGAAAATAAAACTTCAGTAAATACATCCATAATTAAAGGTTTATAACTTAAGACTAACCCAGGTATGCACATCAATACATTCTCATACTTGAGTACTTAGAATAAAATGATAATATGTCTCAAGGCTACAAATACTAAGCAATCTAAAAATATTACAGCTGAATCACTAATTCTTGGCACTATGTTCTCCACAGTTTTAAAGATTGCTTAAAATTAATAATAAAAAATGCCATAGCTCAGTGGTAGAGTACTAATATGTGTCAGCCCCTCCCCCAAAAATGAATAACTGAGATGGGAGTTAGCAGAGATGGAATGAGGATAAGAAAGAGTAAAATAAGTATGACTAGAATATACATGAACATACAGAACTGTTTAAAAAAAAAACTGGATATATAGCTTAGTTGGTAGCATGTTTGCTTGCCTAGGATGTACCCCATCATCATAAAAGAAAAAAGAATAACAATCTGTGAACAAGCACCTAATAAATAAAATAAAATTTAATGATCACAACAATAATCTACAGAGGTACCAAGAGAAGCCACCAACTACTTTCAAAGTTGTACAATTATAATCATTAAGCAGCAATAAGCACTTCAAAATTTTTTTAAAAATAATCCCTGCTTTCTAAGAATGAACAGATACACAACATAAAATACTTCTCTGAACTGAAACAGGCAATGTAAAGAAGGAAAGGTAAATATGATAAACCAGTATGGCTATAAGGAAATAGAAAACTAGAACCTAGAAACAAGCTGACAGCTGTACAGTAATAAAAAAGGCAACAAAGAAGAATTGGTGAAGGAAATGCAAAATCAAGACTTAAGTTTGAAACAAAAATGAGGAAACAGCAGAAGAAGCATATGGAGAAGTGAGCAGATTTTAGTAAAAAGGAAATTTGTAAACCCAGCATTTAATCCCAGCACTCAAAAGACAGAAGCAGAAGGATCTTTGAGTCTAAAGGCCAGCCTAGTCTACATAGTAAATTTCCAAGTCAGCCAGGGTAGAGTGAGACTTGGTTTAAAAAAAAAAAAAAGTAATTAAAAATTTTTTTTAAAAAAATTTCCACAGGGTATCTGTAGACCCATGTGTCATGAATGACAGAAATGGGACATCTGAATAACGTTTTCTGGGAATAGCTACTAGAATGTAGAAAATATTGTAGCTCACAGGCTGGAGTTATAATCAGCAGTACCCAGCATGTGTAAAGTTTAGTGTACACATAGGCGAGGGATGGTGCTTCAATACAAAAAAAGAAATCAGAAAAGGATACAAGCGTGGATTTGGCAATGAATTTCAACATGGAGCAAATTCATAATCCATGTGGGAGGGAAAAAAACTGGACTTTACTAAAATTCAAAGCATCTTCAAATCAGCATGCTGAAGTAGCAGCTGCAATTCCATTTTTATTACAGCTCTATTTACAACAGCCAAGAAACAGAATCAACCTGTTTCCACCAACAGGTGAATGACAAAAATGTTGTGTATACACAATAAAGTAGCAGGCCATAAAAAGGATAGAATCCTATCATTTGTGACAACATGGATAGAACACACAGGGCATACATTAAACAAGTCAGAAATAAAAAAAAAAAAAATCCTTGTGAGATTTGTACACCTTAATCCTTGTACACACTAAATTTTTCACTTGTATTTGTTTAATGAAATGCTGATTGGCCAGTAGAGGCAGGAAGTAGAGGCGAGGCAATGAGACTAGCAGAACTCTGGGAAGAAAAAGGCAGAGCAGTAGATGCCAGCCAGAAGCAGAGAAAGGAAGATGAGACTGCTGCACTGAAGGAAAGGTATCAAACTACATGGCTAAACTTGAATAGAATCATGGATTAATTTAAGTATAAGAGTTAATCAGTAATATGCCTGAACCACTGGCCAAGCATTTACTATAAAATTAAGCCTCTCAGTTAATTATTTCATAAGTGGGTGCAGGACCAGCCAGGCAGGGCATAGAAACTACAAATCCTGTATCATCTCACTTACATGACATTGAGAGAAGAATAGCAGTTACCAGAGCTTGGGAAAGCCAGGAAGGAACAAGACAGGGAAAGCTTCTAGAGTGTCATTCTCAATCTTCCTAATACTGCGACTCTTTAATACAATTCACAGGCTGTGACCCCAACCATAAAATCATTTCATTGCAACTTCATAACTAATTTTTCTACTGTTATGAATCCTAATGTAAATATCTGATAATCAACCCCCAAAAGAGCTGTGAGCCACAGGTTGAGAACTACTGTTCTAGAACCCACACCCACACCTCTACATGTGCCCTGGAAACCAGCAAACAGTGTAATAACATTTTTTGAAAATATAAACAGGGGTTGGAGAGATGGCTCAGGGGTTGAAAGCACTGGTTGCTCTTCCAGAGACCCTGAGTTCAATTCCCAGCACCCACATGGTGCCTTACAACCATCTATAATGAGATCTGGTGCCTTCTTCTGGCATGCAGACATACATACAGTCAAAACACTATATACACAATAAAAAAAACTTTAAAAAAAGACAGTACTCATTGTGAGTGTATACTGCATCTTATTTTCTCTGGTGGTTGTGGAATTTGGTTTATGTGCACTTCTGGCTACTGTAAATCATGCTGTTCTGAGCTTGTGTATATCAATATCTCAGTCTTTCCTACGGTTTACATTTCTTCCAACAGTGCAAAGCATTCTTGATCATCTTGTTTCACTATTCAACTGTTTATATTTTTTTCTTTTTTTGAGGATGCACTCTGAAGATGTCATGCCTAATGACAGAGCCCACCTCAAAGGGCAGCATGATTCCACTAACATGAGTTACCTAAGTAGTCAAATGCATAGAAACAGAAAGGAGAATGGTTGTTACCAAGTATCAGAGAGACCATAAAGAATTACTTTATGGGTATGAAATTTCAGTAATGAATGAACAGCAATGCAAATTCCTGGGTGCTACTGACAGGTACACTTAAAAATTACTAAAATGGGGTTGAAGGCATAGTTCAGTGGTAAAGTGCCTGCCTAACATGCATGAGGCCCACAATTGAATTCCCAGAAACACACACATACACACACACACACACATACATACATACATACATATGTGCGCACGCACACACGTATTGAAATGGGAAATTTTAGGCATACTGTAACTTAAAAAGAGTTATTATAGGTTTAAGATACAGCTTGAATTTAGAAACAAACAAACAAACAAAAAAGAAATGGTTACAGAATACAATTTAAATCACCCGCCTACTCCTATAGTTATTTTCAAAGTAAAATAAATATTGTTTTAAAAATAGGCATACAAACTTGCAGAAAATTGAAAAGTAGCACTTTCCTAGCACACAAGTGATCAATTATTGTTCCAAAAGCCCTAGAGCTTTTTGTCTTTTATCTTTTTAAAGGGGAAATATAAGCCAGGTGGTGGTGGCAAGCCCCTTTAATCATAGCACTTGGGAAAAGGGCCAGCCTGGACTACAGAGTGAGTTCTAGGACAGCCAGGGCTACATAGAGAACAACTGTTTCAGAAAAAAAAAAAATTATAAGACAGACAAAAAAATTAGGACTGGAGGGATGGCTCAGCAGGTAAGAGCACTGGCTACTCTTGCTGAGAACCTGGGTTTGATTTTCAACACCTACATAGTGGCTCACAACCAGTGGCAATTCCAGTTGAGGGAATCAGACACTATCTTCTGGCTTCCAAAGGTATATAAACATATGCTGGCAAAAGACGTACAAATAAATTTTTAATTCAAAAAGTTTTCTTTTTTTAAAGAAAATAATGGAGTAGAAATACAGTTCAGTTTGTGTTCCACATAAGTATGTAAACCTGAGTTTGGTCCCATAGAACCCATATAAAATAAACCACACACAATGGCATATGCCTGTAGTACCAGCACTGAGGAGGTAAATGCAGAAGGATCCTTAGAATTCAGATTCTTTGTCACAAAAGATGAACTATAAAGACATTTGAGTCAGCCTCTGAGCTCACGTGTATGTGCAACATACATATTTACAGAAACAAAGAACTACTCTACACATAATTTTTACTCAAATATTATTTCTAAAATTAAAAAATAAACAAGATACCAACATTCAGCTGGCCCTGGAGGTATGGAGGAAAGAGAGCTGGCCCCACTCTTCACCAGCTGCAGCACTCGGGACAGCAGGCTCTGCACCTGACCTGAGCAATGTGATAGAGCTGGTATTGCCCCTCTCCAGGGCAGTGATGGTACAGGAAAGTTGGCCCTGGTGGCAAGAGTTCAGGAGAAGGTCCTAGCCCTTATTAGCTGCCACAGGCAGAAAAGATGGAGATGGCTCTATCCTTCACCTGGACAAAGCAGGAGAGCTGGCCATCATAGGAGCCCAGGCAGGGCTGACAAACTTAGCTAACACCTAACCCCAGATTCAGGGCTTTGAGCTGGCCCACCCCAACACCTACCCCATCTAACAATGCTGGAACATGTGAAGAGACTGGTCCTGCAGAACTAAAGCTGCAAGATCTCCATGACACAGGAGAACAACAGGATATCTAGAGGAGTCATAGTGAGAATCCGGTATTGATAGTGTCCAGAAGCCAGAGCCTTCAAGCCAGACCAGCAACTCACTGCAATGAACACTTACAAGTAAAGCTGTTTGGGCAGAAGATTGGTAGACAGGGTGACACACAATGACACATTACAATTTCCACGACAAGATAGTCTTTGGTTTTGTAATTTTCATTTTCAGATTTTATTTTGTTTTCTTTTGGGGGGAAGTTGCAAGGACAGAGGTCAAATACGAAGAGATTTGGGGATGAGAGGCATTGGGGGAAAAGACATGGAACTGACAAAGAATCAATAAAAACTAAAAAAACAAAAAACACCATTCAACTACAATAGGTCAAGCTACTAAAACAAAACCAAGTACATGGGTGACCAGCAAAATGCTTGCACCAGCAAAATGCTTGTACACAGTGAAACCAGGTCAATATCAACCAGCCATGATAACAATCATGACGCATTCCATACGTTTTAAAGAGATAGTTTCTTCTTCATTTTAATTTGCAAGTAGAATTTATTATTCAATTTGTCCTGTTTTACCCTCTGCTTCAATAAAAATGTTTAGAATCTGAAAAGATAATATTTTACTGATGAAATTCTTAAATTAATATTATTTGAGAATTAATGAGACAACTCAGTGGGAAGTGTACATGGCGTGCAAGGCTAAGTTGTCTGAAACAAATTAGACCCCACAAAGTTGTCTTCCTGTCTCCATATGTCTGTCATGGCCTAAAAACCTATAATCAAATTACACACACACACACAAAAAAAAAAAAATTAAGAAAATAAATAAATCTCACTGCCATTATATTATCTGGGACCTCTTAATAAATCCCTTAGAAGGCACTACTTCAAGATGAAGGGTCAAATAGATAACTGATGGAGATATAAAGATGCACTGCTACAAATGATATATACATATCCATTGTGCATCAAGTTATATTGGGAAATATACAGTTGATTGCTGACTATCCTACCTTATTACAACTCTTTCAGAGATAAAAATGCTGCTTTAAATATACACATGAGGTATTTAATGTTTCTTATAGTCTCTTTAAGTATTTAAACATTAAAAGTTTAAAAACATGTTAACAAAACAGCAAACATTGGGGGTACATCATCTACACTTATACTCAACAGATGAGGATCATACATTCAAATGTACCCCAGACTAATTACTGACATCCAATCAAGGCTGAATAACAAATATCCTAAGGGAATTTGTGAAAATATGAAAAACAAACCCAAGAACAAAACCCACCACCCTTTCACAGATACCCTTACATAAAAGGTATGTTCACATGTTGCCTGATGTTTAAATAAATAATAAACTACTTAGATAATGGAAACACCATTCTATACATTGAAGCTGAAAAAATGTCTATCTCTAAGTGAAAGCACAATTAAAGATGAACCAAAGCCATAGAAGGAATATCAGGACCACAAATTGAATTTGATTAAATAGATTTATCTGGATTAGATAATCTAGTATAGATAGATAAACCATACTTTAGCATCTACATCAGAAGTTGCAAAATAGAAACCACAATGCAGTATTCTTCACCATCAGTCTTGAGTGAAAATGGTAAGTCATTTGCTTTCTTTACGGCTATAATAAAAAAGACATTTTTTTCATGAAACTGAAGATAACTGTGATGTCTAAGTTTTTTTGCAAAAGCATTTACATGAACAAAGTTTTTCTCTTGTATGAATCTTCCCTATTTCCTGATATCAAGATGATATACAAAAAAGGCTTTAAGCTATATAAAGGGCAAGAGACATAACTGAGTAATTAAGTCAAGTTCATTCCCAAGACCAAAGTCAGCTGTTGACAATTCCTTGTAATTCATGCTACCACAAAATTCAAGGGTCTAACCTTAAGAACCAGAATGCACATGCATACCAAAACACATACTGACATCGCATAATTAAAATTAAAACAAATCTTCAAGGAAACAAACTTTCCTTAATGACTACTTTTCTCTTCTAGGCATTCATTCTTATAACACAGGTGTTGAGTTTAAAGGCTTACAGAGTCTTTCTATATCATGAAGTGTAACAGAAAGCTAGCATGTAAGCTTGGAAGTCAGAGGAATCAAGCCTTCTCAGTTGGTGGTATCACTTGGGAAAACCTAGAAAACGCTGCCCTGCTGAAGAAATATGCCACTAGGAGTAGACCTGAGTGTTTCCATCCAGACACCATTTCCAGTTCCTACTCTCTGCTTCATGGTACAGGTTGAGGATGTAAGTTCTTAGCTTCTAGCTTTAGCTGCTATCTGACAACTTTTGCCATGCCATTTTCATGGTGATGCTGTATCTATCTGGAACCAAGGGCCAAATTAAATTCTTTAGTTGACTTAGACATGATGTTTATTACAGTAATAGAAAAGGCATTAATACAGTTTTCCTCATACAGTTCTTATTTCCTGCGAGTGAAAAGAAGTCAAAAAATCTAAAAGGATTGCTTTATAATTTAAGTTTATAGGTGTCTTGTCCATGTGAGTTTTCAGGTATAAAAAAATAAAGAGACATCACAATACTAAAACAGATTGTTGACACTTCCTAGATATTTTCTCCATAATAAATAATGTCATGTAACTGAATGCAAGTGTGTTGGATAAAGATCTCACCAAACCCTTTATAGTCCAGATTACCTCTGTATTCATTTTTCAGATCCTTGAAGATTAATGTGATATGCACAGGCTTTAACAGCCAAATTACACACTGAAAGTTTTACTCTTGTATGAAGTCTACCATAAAGTGCAAAACTTTGCCACACTGATAACATTTATACAATTTCTCTGCAGTATCATTTTCTTATGATTTTGAAGACTACTGATGCATGCAAAGAATTTGCCACATTGATGACACTCATAAGGTTTCTCGCCAGTATGAGTTCTTTTACGTCTTTGGAGATAACTGTTATTTGCAAAGACTCTACCACATTGATTATATTCATAGGGTTTCTCTCTAGGATGTCTTCTTTTCTGTATTAAAGATAAACATGTTGGGAAAAGGCTTTACCACACTGATTACATTCATAAGCTTTCTCTCTAATATGTCTTCTTTTATGTATTCAAAGATGACTATGATATGCAAAGGTTTTACCACACTAAGTATTTTCAGAGAGTTTACTTCCAGTACGATTTCTTTCATGCTTTCCATATCTTCTAGAACACTCACAATATTCTTCAGTTTTATGCTCTTCCCAAATGTAGCCTATAGCAGTGAGGTTCCTGTAGGTCTCCACCATCACATCTCTGTAAAGAATTTTCTGTGAAGCCCACTCTTCCAGAATAAAGTCAACATGCACATCATCATAGGTCACTGCATTCATCTTGTAGTCCCAAAAGGCAATCCAGGCTCCATTTTCAAAGCTTCATGTAATAAACTCTCAGGATCTCCTCACTGGGACTCTGACTAGTGTTCTGGCTTCCCAGCTTGCTCATACTCTTCACTCAGCTCCAGGTAGCAGCACAAGCACAGCACACAAAATCAATAGTGCCAGCTTCTCTTCAAAGCCAAGCCTGCAACCTCTAAAGAAATTTTTTAAAAAAACAAACAAAAGAAACACAAAACAGTAACAGCCAAAACCAAGCAACACAACAAAACAATCTGAGAACAGTAAACACAACTGAACAGTGGCTGCTGGAAAGGCATGGCTTACTACAGCCTGCACTCCGGGTCATGAAACAAGTCCCAAAATATAAAGAACAAAAATCATGCTCACAACATGAATTTGTAACTTATAAAACCAAGGAACCCCAAATGAGGGCTAGGGTGTAATTTGGAGGCAGAACACATGAGTAACAGACCCTTGCCTAGATTATCAATACCACTGAAAAAAGTAAAATTGTTGGTATTTAGACAATATACTTCAAAATAACTCAAAGAAGAAATCAGACAAAATGCCTAAACTGAACTCAATTGTACACAAAGTAAAAATAGTACCCAACATTTACACTATTTAATATTATTACCAAAAAAAGTTTAAATATCTATTAAATTATACTCTCAGAAACTAACAAAAAGCTAATGGAATATAAAATTGACAAAGGTATTTAATAAAAAACAGATCAAAGTCATTAATAGAAAACAGAAATGTTAGAAGCAATCAGTAAAACCAGATCTGGTTCTTCTAGACCAATAAACTGATATCTTGTGATCACACTATTTAGGAGCAGAAAGACAGACACAAATTACCAGTGTCAAAGCAGGGAGGGGGCTTAGAAATGTACTTACAGGTCCTAGGGAACTGGAAAGAAAGTAAAATAATTATAAACTTTATGTCAATAAATTAGATAAGTAGAATAGAAAAGTGTCTAAGTTAACAGAACTTGTTCAAAAAAAGATAGATACCTGAAGGGTCTTAAGTTTATGCAACAAACTGAGAGATTATTTAAAAGTTAGCCACAGGTTATAAAGTACTTGTCTCACAAGGATACAGTGTGACCTGAGTAAAATTCCCAGAACAAGGTAGAAAACCTAACTTGATGACACACACTTAGCACCCTAGGCTGCACATAGGAAAATCCCTAGGGTTAACAGGCCAGCCAGTTTATTGATCAATGTATGCCAATCCTGAGAAACTCAATCTCAAAACAAAAAGTGGAATCTCTTGCCTCCATGCACATACATAGGCACACGTGAATAACATATACAAAGTAAATATTAAAAGTCGCCCCCCCCTCTCACACACACACAAAACAAAACAAAAAACAAACAAAAACCTCCTGGCTGAAATGATTCCCCTGGTAAATTTTACTATAAAGGAAAAAAACACATTTCTACACAAAATCTTCCATGAAAGATAAATGTGAAAAGAATCTAACTCATTCTATGAAGTTAGCATCTTACTTATAACATTTAAAAAAAAATAAAAAAAAAATAAAAAAAAACACTTGAGAGAAGAAATACTGATGCTAACAAGTATCACTCAAGAATACAGATACAAAAATTGCTAAATCAACTGTATCAAACTGGATCTCCCTTACCCTCCATCATCTCATGCAGCCAAAACTAGATGGAAACTGTCTGTGCCTGTTGAACCCAAATTCATTAATCTTCCTGACTTCACCTCCCAAGTACTGAGATTTAGGCATGCACCATCATACTTACCTTCCAAGAATATTTTCAAATTATATCACGTCCAAGAACAGTACAAAGCTGACCATTTGAAAGAATCAAACAGGGGCTGGAGAGATGGCTCAGCGGTTAAGAGCAGCGTCTGCTCTTCCAGAGGACCCGGGTTCGATTCCCAGCACCCACATGGCAGCTAACAACTGTCTGTAGTTCCAGTTCCAGGCAAACACCAAGGCAAATAAATAAATAAAGTTAAAAAAAAAAAAAAGAATCAAACAATCTGGACGAGAAATAACTCAGAAGTTAACAGCACTATACAAGCTAGTCTTTTTAGAGAACTAAACTCCCTGCACCCACGTGGTGACTAAACGATTAATTAAATCTCTAGTGCATCCCAAAACTGCAACATTCTAGCCTTCTCCGGCACTTGGCACACAAATGGTATCCAGCCCATACATGCAAGCAAATATCTATACACATTTAATCACATAAAAAATTTTAAATCTATTTATTTAATAATCTTATTAAAAAATTAGTCAGGGCTGGAGATGGTTCAGCAGTTAAGAAAACTTAACTGCTCTTGGCATGTCCAGTACCTAGTACCCAAACTAGGCAGCTCATAACCAGCTGTAACTTCAGCTCCAAGAAATCCAATGACAGGACTCCACAGGTACCGACACTCAAATGTATACACAGAGACACAAAATTAAAAATTAATCTAAAAAGAAGAGCCAAGACCTTAACAGATACCTCACCAAAGATGATACACAGATCTCATATTCACATATCAAAATAGTAAGGTAGCTGGGCCTTGGTGACAAACGCCTTTTGTCCCAGCACTTGAGAGGCAGAAACACATAGACTACTAAGTTTAAGGCCAGCCTGGTCTACAGATGAGTTCCGGAATAACCAAAACTACACAAAGAAACCTTATGGGGGGGGACTAAAACTATCCATACTATATGCCATTAAAGAAAGGCAAACTAAAATAACAGGTGTTACTGCATACTTAATAGAAGGGCAATGTCCAGATTATTGACAACATCAAGTATCAGCCAGGAAAGACTTCCAGGTATTTCTTCATTAATGCCCTCAAAACTAGCAATGCCTACTTTGTCTCATGTGAAGTAATGCATTTAATGCAACCCTTTACTTCTCATCTGGTGCATCACAAGACTTTATCTGCAGTTCATCCCTTGCAGCATCAGGCCAGTAATGACAGTATGCTCCATAGACTGAATATTGCTCCCATAGCCAGAGTTAGCAAGTTCAGAAATTAGAATCTCTCGCCTTATTTTACTTTAAAGGTCTGTGTTTGGCTTCTATCCTACCAATTTAAGTGCACATTAATTCCCAATGGCAAAATGCTTGTACCAAGAAACAGTTGCATTGATTCTAGTGGCTGTAGATACTTCCCATTGGACATTTTTGTAAAAAAGAAAAAAAAAAGGAAGGAAGGAAGATAGATCACTGAAAAATCAAACAGGTAAACTACAAATGTCTGAAAACATATTTCAAGAAAGACCTCTTCTAGAAAACATAGTTTACAAGTTAATGAAAAGACAACTCAACATAATCCCAGCATTCAGGAGGCAAAGGCAGATACCTGAGTTTGAGGGCTATCTGGTCTACAGAGTGAGTTCCAGGACTGAAAGGGCTACACAGCTAACTGTCTCAAAGACCAACCAAACATAACAGAAGCTATGGAGGTAATCCCAAAACCAAATTGTAGTTTAATGTAAAACAAGATGCTTTGTGGTATGTAGTTTAAAAATTCAGTCACACAGTTGAACAG